>PVHT021183507.1:7076869-7097810 GCA_004024745.2 Catagonus wagneri
TTTTTTTTTTTTTTTTTATCTTTTTGCCTTTTGTAGGGCTGCACTCGCGGCATATGGAGGTTCCCAGGCTAGGGGTCTAATTGGAGCTGTAGCCACTGGCCTACACCACAGCCACAGCAACACGGGATCCAAGCCACAATCTGTGACCTACACCACAGCTCACGGCAACGCCGAATCCTTAACCCACTGAGCAAGGCCAGGGATCGAACCCACAACCTCATGGTTCCTAGTCGGATTTGTTAACCACTGAGCCACGACGGCAACTCAGGGCCTATTTTGGTCAAGAAGTCCAAATTCAAGGAGGCCAGCATGCTTTTGTATGCCAACCCTTCACCACCACTGATCTCCTAAATTGGAAAAATCACACCCTCTCCTGCACAGAGAAGCCTCAGGCTGTGATTGATCTAATTCAGTCCATCATTCAAACCCGGGAGCCCACCTGGACTGACTGCCATCAGCTTCTCCCGACTCTGTGTAACACTGAAGAACGACGCCGAATTACCCAGGCAGCTCTAAACTGGCTGGAGGAAAACGCCCCGGCGCAAACACTAGATACCCAGGCTTATGCCCAAGACCATTTCTCCAGGGAGGACACCCAGTGGGACCCTAATATTGAAAGGGGACTTCTGCAACTTGCATGCTACCGTGAGACTCTCCTAAATGGCATGAAACAAGGTGGGAAAAGGGCCATGAAGAGGAGCAACACCTCAGAGGTACCCCAGGGCCCCATGAGAGCCCAAGCCTATTCTATGAGAGGCTGTGTGGCGTCTACAGGGCCCCTTGTACTGTGATGAAGAGAGGCTGCCGGACATGGCCAAGCCCTTCTTCTCGTATGTGCACGAGCGCGTGCTGGCATAGCAGTGGGGTCCTAACCCAAACGCTGGGGTCATGGCATCGGCCCGTAACATAGCTCTCCAAGTAGCTTGTCTCTGTGGCTCAAGGGTGGCCACCTTGCTTACAGGCACTCGCGGCCACGGCCTTCTTGGTGTCAGAAGCTGACAAATTGACTGTGGGACAAGAGTTAACGGTCCGAGTACCACACTCAGTGTGGATTTAATGGAATGCAGGGGACAGTACTGGCTGACTAATGCTCGAATGGTCAGGTACCGGGGAAGGCTATGTGAAAATCCCTGTATTGCCAGGAAGTAGTGCCAAACCTGAACCCAGCAAATTTATTACCTGTCAAGCCAGGCCAGCCAGACCATAACTGTATCGAGGTTACGGATGCAGTGTTCTCCAGCCAACCAGACCTGAGAGACAGACAGAGCTCACTGTGCTGACTCGGGCGCTCCAACTGGCACCAGGGATAAACGTCAACATATACACAGACTCCGAGTACGCCTTTGCCACTCTCCATGCGCATGGGGCCCTATACAGAGAAAAGGGGTTAATAAACTCTGCAGGAAAAGACATGAAATCCTTGAACTTTCAGACGCGGTTCGGGCCCCCGAAGAGGGTGGCAGTTATGCATTGCTGGGGGCACCAGACAGGAGACGCCGTAACTGCCCGGTGTAATTAAAGCTGATGGAGAGGCACAGCTTGCAGCCTCCGAAGGGACAATAGAGCCGGAGGCTCTGACTGCTGCTCTGTTCCCCCGGCCCTTTAGAAGATGGGATCCTAACTATTCACAGCATGAGAGGACCTGGTTCAGAACAGGATGGAAGTTACCTCCCAGGCAGGCGGAGCCCCAGCTTTTGTCAAGCAGATCCATCAAGAGACCTATACTGGTGGGACAGCTCACATTGGGCCGACCTTTTTGCATCCCTTTCTCCAGCATAGCCCGAGCAGCATGCGAACAATGCGAGACACGTGCCCAAAACAATCCTCGACAGGGACCCAAGGCCTCTCCTGGGGTGCAAAATGTCACAGGAGCCACATTTGAAAATGTGGTTGTGGACCTCACGAACTTCCCCAAATCAGGGGCTACCGATATTTGTTGGTCTTTGTGTGCACGTTCTCAGACTGGGTGGAGGCCTTCCCCTGTCCCCACCTGTACAGAAAAGGTACATGAGGTAGCCTGACTTCTTCTAAAACAAATTATTCCCCAGAGTTCCTGTCATGGCACAGCAGAAACAAATCTGACTAGGAACCATGAGGTTTCAGGTTCAATCCTTGGCCTTGCTCAGTGGGTTAAGGATCCGGTGTTGCCATAAGCTGAGGTGTAGGTCACAGTAGAGGCTCATATCTGACATTGCTGTGGCCGTGGTGTAGGCCAGCAGCTGTAGCTCCCATTTGACTCCTAGCTTGGGAACCTCCATATGGTGCCGGTGCGGCCCTCAAAAGACAAAAAAGAAGAAGAGGCAAGACCTGGAGTTCCCATTTTGGTTTGGGGAGTGAAGAACCCAACATAGTGTCCTTGAGGCTGCAGGTTTGATTCCTGGCCTCCCTCAGTGGGTTAAGGATCTGGCATTGCCTCAAGCTAAGCTATAGCCTGCAGATGCAGCTTGGATCTGGCATGACTGTGGCTGTGGTGTAAGTCACAGCCTCAGCCTCCACTCGACCCCTAGCTGGGAACTTCCATATGCCTCAGGTGCGGCCATGAAAAAAAAAAAAAAACGAGAGGCAAAATCTCACTTTCTTGGTTCAAAGGCTGACCATTAGCAAATGAAAATACAAAGAGGAGGTCCCTTGTGGCACAGCAGGTTAAGGATCCGGTGTTGCTGTGTTGGATCCCTGGCCGGAAAACTCCCACATGCTGCAGGCGTGGCCAAAATGATCATAATAAATAATAACTGCAGACTGTGACAAGTGCCATGAAGAAGATAAGCAGAGGGATGTGGTCATCCACCACGAGAGGCCAACTTCAGACGGGCAGGGAAGTCTTCCTGGCGGTGACCCTTGAGCTGAAAGCAGGAGTATTTCAGGTGCAGGCCCTGGGGCCGCTGGCTGGCTGAGTCAGCAAGGGGGTGTTGATGGGGCGGGGTCTTGTGGGCTGCCTCGAAGGCTCTGGCTTTCACTGAGGCTTCTTGAGCAGAGGGCTGTGAACTCAGGTGTTTGCAGGTGCCCTTCTGTGCCTGCTCGGGGCGGGTGGGAGAGGGAACCACACCCATGAAGGACTGGGGGGTGATGAGCGATGAGAGCTGGAAGCTGAAGCTATGGGGAGAAGTGGGAGGATTTAGAAGCTATTTTGGAGGCAGGGTTAACAGGAACTGAGGGTAAGGAAGGAACCGACTCAAAAGACTGAGGTGTGGAGTTCCCTGGTGGATCAGGTAGTGGCTCGGCTTGAAGGCTGGGAACTTCTGCATGCCTTGGAGGCAGAAAAAAAAGGCAGTTGAGGTAGACAAGCAAACTCAGAGAATGTCTGTACAGGATATAGGGTGAGGACTTTGGGGTCAAGCCCTGAACTTCTCAGCCGCTTTCCTACTGCGCAAACTTCAGACCTTCACCCAGCTTCCCTACCTTAACTAATGAATGGGGAGCATATGCATGCAGATAAAAAGTACTCCAGGAGTTCCCGCTGTGGCACAATGGGATCCTTGGTGCCTCTGCAGCCCTGGGACCAAGGTTTCCATTCCAGCCTAGCACAGTGGGTTAAGGATCCAGCATTGCTGCAGCGGCAGCCTAGGCTGCAACTGCAGCTGGGATCTGATCGCTGGCCCTGGAACTCCATATCCCGTGGGGTGGCCAAAAAAGAAAAAATAAAAAAGTACTCCAAAAACTTGTAAGGGAAAGTTCCAGGCAGAGCTTCCGTGCCTGCCCGCTTGCATCTCTCACAAGTGTCCTAATAAATCTGTTTTTTGCCTATCACTCTGTCTCTCGCTGAATTCCTTCTGCACGGAGACATGTAGAACCTGAACCTCACTGAGTCCAGACACAGGGAAATTCTGTGAGAAGTAGCAGCTGCAGCTCCAAGAGGTGAAATTCCACCCTGGAAAATAAGATGGGTGCACTGCTGAGTCCAGAGTGAACATCAGAAACTAAGAAGCCTTGGAGTTCCCGTCGTGGCTCAGCAGTTAACGAACCCGACTAGGAACCATGAGGTTGCGGGTTCGATCCCTGGCCTTGCTCAGTGGGTTAAGGGTCCGGCGTTGCTGTGAGCTGTGGTGTAGGTTGCAGACGCAGCTTGGATCCTGCGATGCTGTGGCAGTGGCGTAGGCCGGCAGCTGTAGCTCCTATTAGACCCCCTAACCTGGGAACCTCCACATGCCATGGGTGCGGCCCTAAAATGACAAAAGACAAAAAAAGAAAAAAGAAAAAGAAAGAAACTAAGAAGCCTTGAGCAGAACGCCCTGTATTCACATATGTATAATTGTGGCTTAACCACAAGCTCTCTACCTGCCTCCTGCTCTTCATGCAGCTGCCAGAAAGGGATGTGGGTAACGATCGCAATTTGCTGTATCCTCAGGTTATCTTAATGTACAAATATAAACCATCGTTATGAGATTAAAAAAAAAAAAAATTCCAGGGACAGGAATGTGGAGGGGAGAGAGGCAGGAAAGTGCCGCCAGGAGGTGAGTGACAGACAGCTGGCACCAGGGGGCAGTGGCGAGCCCGCAGGCAGCAGGGCGGGGCAGCTCTGCAGGTCTGAAGCCACTAGACTAGACTGGGGTGCCCAGGTGCCTGGCCCGGGCTGGGGACAAAGCGGGCCCCGGGGCACGTGTCCAGGCTACGTGCTGAGGAGGTGGACAGATCATTGCCGTCCTCTGGAGTCTAGGGATCAGGAGAAACCTGAGCTGCCTGCACGGTGGAACTCGGACAGAGACAGGCCCACAGACAGAGGGCTTCCTGCCCTCCCTCCTTCCCCTGGGGAGTCGCCAGGGCTCAGAGGATCCCAGGGCTGTTGAAGCTGGGGTCCCTCCTACCAGCCTCCCACTCCCTCGACAGACACTCCAGGCCCAGGCTCTGTACAATAGGCACTTTATTAGTGGTTGGAATGCAGTTACACGTAGGGGGTGTGAGAACAGCATGGGGAAGGGGGTGGCAGGCACAAGAGAAAGAAACCCCCAGGCTGGGATTTCTCCCTCTCCGGGATCCTGGCTCCAGGGCCTCAGGAGATGGCGAAGGGGGAACCGGGGCACCAGTTCCCTTGAGTTCAACACATTTGGCAAAAGGATCCTCAAGGTGAGGTGACTGGGCAGAAGGGGCCCCCCCCACTTGCCCAAGGCATCTGGCCCCATTCCCACCCCCCTTTCATCTGAAATTGTCCCTTGGGTGGGTTCAGTTCTTTTCTCTCTTACAAAGAGATCTGTGTCAATAGCTGGCAGAGAAAGGAGGGAAATTCGGCCCAACCCCACCAGCCAGCCTGCCAGCCAGCCAGCCAGCCGGTTTCCATTAAGCTGCTATTAGCCCCCTCCACCCTCCTGCCCCTCACGGGGCCTGCTCCCAGCCGACCTCCCCCAGCGGCCTCCCGCCCGCTTCTCCCATCATCGCAGCCCGCTACCGACTGCCTCCCCTGCCAGGAAACACCCCCACGGGGCGCTCACACTCCCACCCCAGCCACACCCAAGGAGTGGGCACTGGAAAGCAGGAAAGCATTCCTTGGCGGACCCGTCTCAGTCATGAAGATGAACAGAAAAAAAGCTAAGAGATCCTTTTACTGCACATCCAGGTTAAAAAAATAATAACAAAAAGAAATGCCTGGAGTGGCCGATGGCCAGCTGTGCGGCCCTGGAGAAGGGTCCTGGCATTCTGGCCGGGGCAGACACAGTGAACGGTGGCCTTGCTGTGGTCACCGCTTCTGCAGACACAGATGCTGTCCTGTCCTAAGAGGGGACAGGCAGTGGAGGACAGTCCACAGAGGCCGGGCTCTCTTGCATGCCAGCCATCAAGAAGCCTTGCTGCGCTTCTTATCCGGGCCAGTGGAGGCTGGAAAGACTCACTGCGCAGTCTTGGGGGGCAGCCCTGAAAGCGGACTGGCCCTTGGTACAGGGAGGAGAGACCCCCAGTCCGCCAGCTTCCCAGAAACGGGTGGTGACTGGATGATGGGGGCTGGAAGAGGGTGGCAGTGATAGGACTTCAGGTCAGCCCGAGGGGCTAGGGGTTCTGACCCACAGCTGCCGAGCACCCACTGTGAGACTTTCGGGGAGGTGGCGGGGAGGGGGGCGCGCCGGGCCTTTAGGACTCAGCCGGCTTCCTGTTGGTCTTGTTCAAAAGCCTCTTGAGGGTGGGAGACATGAAGTAAGGCCTCTCCATCGAGCCATCGTTCCTCTCCAGGTCCTCCACTGCGGAGAGAGGCCCCAGAGCAGGTGGCATGAGGGAAGCCCAAGGGCAGGGGCCTGGGGGCAAGAGGGGGAGGGGACAGGGCGGGCAGGAAGGGGTCACAGAGAAGCCTTAGAGGGTTAGGAAGCAAGACACACTGGGACCGGCGGGGACGGACTGTAGCGGGATGGGAACAAGACGCACACACACACACGCACACGCTCCCCACTCCCAGGCCCAAAGCCCCGCATGCACCCCCAGTCTACAGGGAGGAAACGAGGAGGCCTGCCTGGCTCCCAGGCCAGACTCCAGCTCTACTCCTCAACTTCGGCCCGCTTCCCCTCCTCCGCACTCCCCTTCAACAAGATGTCTCTCAGCTCGGGCGACATGAAGTAGGGTCGCTCCTGAGAGCCGTCATTCCTTTCCAGGTCCTCACCTGGGCTCCCCCCAGGAACCAGCAGGGCGGGGATGGGGCAGTCGGGAAGGGAGGGGGAAGGGAGGCGGGGAGGAACAGGGAAGCCAGCAGGCGTGGAAGAGAGGAAGAGAAAAGAGAAAAAACAAAAACAGACAGACAGATGGAGAGACCAGAGTTAGTGGCAGCCACAGATCCCGCCCGCCTCCCCCAACAAAGCCAGAAACTCCAAAGCCGAGGGCCCAGGGGCAGAGCGTCCCAGCTGCAGCCTGGACCAGGCGACAACAGAATGGAGCAATTCTGAGTGCAAGAGGGAGCCGGGGGTGGGGTTGGGGGGCGCTGAGCCGGGGCCCGGGGGAGGCCGGGGGCACTGGGCGGAGGAAGAGGGGTTGTGCCCAGAGCGGGGAAGGGAGTCAGGGCCCAGCCAGGGTCGGGGTGAGGGGTCACTCACAGAAGCAGAGGAACAGCGTGTCCACACACATGCCATAGACGCTGAAGAAGCCATGGGCGATCAGGTAGGAGCCGACGATTACTGTCTGGGCAAAGAGAGCCGAGCCATTTCCTCTCCAGCTCTTACCCAGGGCAACCCGCACCCACCACCACATCCCTCGCGGGCTGGGGTCATGCCATTTCCCTGCTGCTAAGTCCCTGCTCTGAGGCCTTCAGGCGATTTTACGCACATTCAGGGCAAGACAGGCTTACTGCCCACATCCCTATGAGACTGTCTGACCCATTTATTGCTCTATCCCTGGCAATCTGGAGACTCACCGGGCCTTGGTAGATACCTGATTAACACCGAGTAACTGAAGCGAGTGGACTCTGGAGATTAAATTACTTGCCCAAAGTCACTCATCTTCAAACCAGCAAGTGGAGGAGGAAGATAAAAATCTAGGACACTGGGCTCTAAGGTCTGCCCCGATACTGCGCAGCTCTTGGGGTGATGACCTAACTCCGCCCATGGCCCTTATCGCCACCTCCTCGCCACTTCACCCCCTCCACACCAGCCGCATTGACTGGCTCACTCTTCCTGGACTAGTCCTGCCTCAGGGCCTCCGTACTTGTTCCCCCCGCCTGGATGTTGACTGCATCTCCTTTAGACTTCAGATGTGACATCACCTCCACGGTGCAGCCCTCTGAACTCCCACACCTGCCCAAGTCCTCCACCAGAAGCAGCTGGTTCCCCTTAATTCTGCTCTGCGATACGTACAAGTTTGCAATTATGCATCCACCCGCATCATTTTTTTTTTTTTTCTTTTTAAAGTGAGGAGTTCCTATTGTGGCGCAGTGGAAACAAATCCAACTAGGAACTGTGAGGTTGCGGGTTCGATCCCTGGCCTCACTCAGTGGGTTAAGGATCTGGCGTCGCCGTGAGCTGTGGTGTAGGTTGCAGATGAGGCTCAGATCCTGTGTTGCTGTGGCTGTGTCGTAGACCGGCAGCTGTAGCTCTGACTGGACCCCTAGCCTGGGAACTTCCATGTGCCACAGGTGTGGCCCTAAAAAGACAAAAAAAAAAAAGTGATACTTGAGTTCCTGCTGGGCATGCGACAAGATCAGTGGCATCTCTGCAGCACCAGGACACAGGTTTGATCCCCGATCTGGCACAGCGGGTTAAAGGATACAGCATTGCCGCAGTTATAGGTTGTAACTGCAGCTTGGATCCGATCCCTGGCCCAGGAACTCCGTATGCTATGGGGCAGCTAAAAATTAAAAAACAAACAAGAAAAGCCCCCAAAGTGATACTCTTTTTTGGCTGTGCCTGCAGCATGCAGAAGTTGCTAGGCGTAGGGAACTTCTAGGGACTGAACCCAAGCCACAGCCACACCAGCTACCTAAACCAAAGCAGTGACAATGCCAGATCCTTAACCTGCTGAGCCACCAGGGAACTCCTCACCCACATTGTTATTGATTAATATCCATTTACTACTAAACTGTGAGGTGTTTAAAGGGAAGCCCTCCTACTTCATGCCTAAAACACAGACAGTACTTAATAAACGTTTGTGGCCTGAGTTAATCATCAATTCGCCACCTGTGACCCCCATCCACATCTGTCCAAAGGAGGCCAGGCAAGTCCCATTTCCTCTCCCCAACCTGTCTGTCACCAAAGGTTCGTACCAGTATAGGGACCCAGTAATAATTGAGGGGTGGTGCTGTGTCCTGCACGATCCTGATTCGGTGGGTGAAAAAGAAGAAAGCCAGGATCCCTGGAAAGAGGAAGGAAATCGAGATGGAGAAGGTTCTGGGTAAAGGAGGTAGCGCCCCAAAAAATACCCCAGGGAAGAAAACATCACAGGAGATATGGGGGCCCAACAGCAGTTCACAAGTGGCCCCCAACAGGCTCCCCATAACTGGACAGGCTGGATGAGTAGCACTCACCCACGCTACCCACGATCAGGAGTTTGCCCAACAGGAAGAGGAAGTCGGTAACTTTGTCCAGGACAGCCACTCTGCAGGAGACAGTAAAGAGGCAGGCGTGAATGCTGGCTCAGGGCCCGAGGGAGGAGGGAGGTGGCCAGAAGAATGGTGTTTTCCCCGACCTGATGATGTTTCTCATGAGCAGGAAGAAGGCGTTCCTGGCTGAGGTGCAGAAGTTGGTGCCGTAGATGGCAATCTGGAGGGAGCGGGACGGACGGATCAGGCGCTCCCTGCTGAGGAAGGAGGGCTCCTCCACCCCGCAGGAGCTGGTGGGTTAGTTCCTGGTCCCAAGTCTACTCACCATGATGTAGGCATTCCTGTTGAGGAATTTGATGAATTTCTCCAGGCACCAGAAGCAACATTTGAGACAGGTCATGAGGAACTTTGCAAACTTGTTCTCCGCGGCTGGCACAGGGAGGGATGCAGAGGTGAGCAGAGAGCCCACCTGCCCTGGCAGCACCCCACCCCCACCCCCCAGTTACTCTCACTTGCCACAGTCTAGGACCCTTAGAGCCCACCTTCTCAAAGAGCTGGGGAGAAGAAATTTGGTCCAGGACTCTCGGAGTCCCACCCCACACACTAGTAGGAAACCAACCTGCGCCAGGACCCTCAGCCCCGCCCCCAAAGAGAGGCGCTCAGCGCAACCTCAAGGCAGGAATTCATGACAATCTTCAGTGCTACTCTGGCCCCGCCTCCCAGGCAGAAGCCAATCCTTGACGCCTCCTTAGCCCCACCCCAACACTCAGCCCAACCCTCTCTTCAGTTACCAAAGGTGGCCCTTGCCTCTTGTTCCCGCCCTCTCAACAGTAAAAACTCTGCCCAATGGGCCCTCCCAGCCACTCCTCCATCGCAGGAACCAATCACTCAAACCTCTCAGTCCCTCCCCCGCCCCCGCCGCAGGCAGAAACCAATCACTGTCCCTATCACCTTAGCACCACCCCCATACAAGAACCAATCACAATCTGCCCCTTTGTTACCGCCCTCCTCCCCCCCCTCCCTGTAGGAGTCATTGCCAACAACCAGCCCTGGACCATACCTTTCAGGCGCTGATCCAAGTACTCAAGGATCACTCGGATGATCTGCACGATGGCCAAAATGAGGGAGCCAAAAGCCAGGGAGCCTGTGTGATACCTTTGGGCCAAGGGGCTGGTCAGTGGCCAGGGCAGGCCTCTTCCACTCCATCTCACCCCTATCCCCTGCCCACCTGGGGCCCCACCTGAGTGCCCGTCCGAAGGCAGAGAAGAGCGGGAAGGCAGGGAGGTCATCCGGCTTCTTCAGGGCCCAGTAGTAGGAAGCGAAGGCCCCAGCTAGAGTGACCTGGCCCAGGGCCAGCACAAAGTTGGCCAGCCAGAAGAACATGAAGGCATTGAAGATCTGCAGGCCCAGCAGGGCCCGGTGGTAAGTAGACTCACCACCGTAGAAGGCGAACTGGCAGTGGGCGCCAGGGCACAGGCGGGATTCATTGGACGAGGAGAAGTTCTGTGGGAGGGACACAGAGCCCAGTCACATCATAGGGGGTGAGGGGTTCAGGCTGGGCTTTGGGCATCAGGTCTGGGTCAGGTAGACAACAGGGTTGGACAGGAGTCATGGGACTCAGAGTTAATCAAGGGATTGGGAGTTTAGGACTGGACTTACAAAAGGGGTTCTGGAAGCAAGATTAGGGATCACTGTCTCAATGGGCATCAGTGAGGCGAGACAGGTATTTGGGGAGTCACTGCAACGGCCATGTGGACAGATCACAAGTGGCAGAGATCAGTATGACGACCACAGGGGGCAGGTTAGGGACTTGTGAAAGGCCAGGAAGGGGTTCTAGAAGCAAGAGCTGGCTACCCCTGGGTTCAGAGAAAGGGGCAGGGGCAGGAAATGAAGTCAAGGGAGAGAAAGGTAGGTGGTTCGACATGTGGAATGGGGGTGAGGGGAGCAGCTGCCACGTTAGAGCTCTTCCCTTCCACGCCCCCCCCCCCAATCCAGCACAGAGCATACAGCAAGCGCCAAATGTTTGCTGAATGGTCCCCAAGTGGGGCTGCTAGGAAACAGCTACCCACCACCTCCGGACACCCACCACAGGGTTGCAGGTTTTCCCAACAGCTTGGCAGTCAGTGTCACTGAAGATCTTATAGACGGCTTCATTGGAAGTAGACAGGAAGCTGGAGGCTCGTTAAGGAAACCAAGGTCTGGAATTAGGGGCCCCAGGGGCTCGTAGGAAAGAATCCATCCCCTCACCAGGTTCTGGCCTGGCTCCCCGGCCGCAGGTCACCTCCGGGCAGGTTTGGCACTTAGCCACTCCCGGGGTCAGAGATCCAGATTTGACGGTGGATACATAGCAGTGCTGGCCCAGTAAGCGATGCAAAGGCACAGCAGGAGGAAAGTGACCAGCGGGTACAGCATGGAGCACATCACATATCCCACAGCCCTGGGAGGAGAAGAGAAAAAGACATCAGGGTCTGAGGAGCCCCGAGACCACCCCAGCCTGACCCCAGCACCCTGGCACCCACCTACTGGCTTCTTTGATGAGTGCAATGGCGATGAGAATTCTCTTGCGTAGAAAGATGAGCAGCAAGATGATGATAGCCTCAAGGATGCTCAAAATTATCACTGTGGGAGGCAGAGGGTGACCGAGTCTGCCACCTGCCTGGGCTCTCCACCCCCACCCAGGCCTCACCAGGGGCAGGAGGGAGCAACTGGGACTCACTGAAGGCCATCCAGGTCTGCCGCAAGTGCAGGTACACACGGAGGTCTGTCTGGAAGCCAAGGTCCACCAGGGAGATGTCAGAGCCGGCCTCACCACGCAGTCGAGAGTACTCCATGTAGCAATGAAATATTCCTGCACAGGGAACCACCATGCTATGATGGATTTCAGCCCACCAGCTACGCTCCCAACGCTGCAAAGCAGGTCCAACAATGCCCATTTAACAGAAACAATAACCCAAGGCTGGGAGTTCCCTTGTGGTGCACCAGGTTAAAGATCCAGTGCTGTCACTGCAGTGTCTCAGGTCGCTGCTATGGCGCAGGTTCCCTCCCTGGCCTGGCAATTTCCACATGCTGCGGGCACAACCAGAAAAACCCAAGGCTGACCCAGGTTGCCGTTGCTTGCTGCTGCCTCAGGGCCTTTGTACTTGCTCTTCCCGCTGCCTGGTTCAGCCTCTCCCCAACTGGATCCCTCATATTCTCTAGTCTCTGCTCAAATGTCACCCTCTCATGAGACCTTCTAGAATCAATTCCCCTATTTAGGATCACACTCTCTTATACTCCAGTTTCTTCTCTTTTTCTTTTTTGGCCACATCTGTGGTATATGGAAGTTCCTAGGCCAGGGATCAAACTTGCGGCACAGCAGCGACCTGAGCCATGGCAGTGGCAACATCAGATCCTTAAGCCACTGAGCCACCAGGGAACTCCACACTCCAATTTCTTATCCTCTTTCACTACTTTGACAGCCCAGAGCTCTTCTGGTTGGTTTGTTGTCCATCTTGCCCAAGAATATAATCTCCACAAGAGAAAGGATTTGTCATGTTTTACTCACTGCTATGAGCCCAGGATCTAGAAAACTGTCCAGGACACAGTCACGCAGTACATGATGAATGAATGAATGAATGAGTGAATAGGCATCAGGATGCTGTGTGGCCTGAGGCTTTCCTGACCCCTTTACCACCTTGTACCAATGAATCATGGGTGGGAGGGATGGCTTGGGTCTGACATCCAGTGGGATAGCATTAGGGCATTTCAGCATTCTGCTTAGCTCTCTGTAGAGGAAAACCGTAGAGTACAGATAAAGTACCAAAAAACTAGGAGTTCCCATGTGGCCTAGTGGTTAAGGACTGCGTGTTGTTACCATTGTGGCATGGGTTGGATCCCTGGCTTGGGAACTCCTGCATGCCCTAGGTGCCACCAGAAAAAAAAAAAAAAAAAAGCTAGTCAGAGTTCCCGTCAGGGTGCAGCGAAGATGAATCCGACTAGGAACCATGAGGTTGCGGGTTCAATCCCTGGCTCACTCAATGGGTTAAGGATCCGATGTTGCCGTGAGCTGTGGTGTAGGTCACAGACGTGGCTTGGATCCTAAGTTGCTGTGGCTGTGGCCTAGGCCGGCAGCTGTAGCTCCGATTAGACTCCTAGCCTGGGAACCTCCATATGCCATGGGTTCAACCCTAAAAAGTCAAAAAAAAAAAAAAAAAAGCTAGTCACCTTAACTGCCAGGACCCAGAAACCACTGTCACGATGACTATTCTAACATCTGTGTCCCCAAATTGGGTTGCAGATACGTCCTCTTTCCTCCTGGAAAGTTTAAAAGAATAAACAGAATATGAAGCACTGCCTCTGGGTTCCACAGGCCTCAGATCTACAGGGCCCTCCCCCATGTCATCTGCACACTATCTTTTTCTCATTAAACCTCCTAACTAGTAAATACTAATTATCCCCATTTTATAGAGGAGGAAACTGAGGCATGGGGAGGTTGAGTCACTTACCCAAGGTCACACATTAAGGGCTTGGCAGAGGTGGCATGTGGACCCTGGGCTTTCTGGTGCCAGAGAGCCTGTGTCCTTAATCACTGTGCTAAATGATCTACTTGAGAATGCCTTTGCCATCAATGAAATATAGATCCAGCACTGTTTGTTTGTTTTTTCCTTTGCCTGTGCCCACAGTGCGTGGAAGGTCCAGGGCGAGGGATTGAACCCATACCACAGCAGTAAACAGAACCACCTCAGTGACAATGCTGGATCCTTAACCCACTGAGCCATGGAAGATTATGATTTAGCCCCTCCCACATGGATGAGCCCTGAGATTGTTTCCAAGCATCTGCTTTCATAAACAATGTTGAAATGAACATCTTCACAAATATGCCAATTAAAAGATGGAGGATGTCTGGGAGCTCCCTGGTGGCTCAGTGGGTTAAGGATCTGACATTTGTCATTACTGTACTATGACCCATTCCATCCCTAGCCTGGGAACTTCCCCATGCCACAGGAGCTGAAAAAAGAGGGAAAAAAAAGATGGAAGTTGTCCGATGGCTCAGAAGATACATTTTTTTTTCTTTTTTCGGTTGTGCCCATGACATACAGAAATTCCTGAGCCAGGGATCGAATCCATGCCATAGCAGTGACAAGCCAGTTCCTTAACCCACCATGACACCAGGGAACTCCCAAGGGAAGATCTTTTTTTTTTTTTTTTGCTTTTTTAGAGCTGCAAAAGCCGCACTTGTAGCATATGGAGGTTCCCAGGCTAGGGGTCCAATTGGAGCTACAGCTGCTGGCCTACGCCACAACCACAGCAACGCAGGATCCGAGCCTCGTCTGCAACTTACACCACCACTCACATCAAAGCCAGACTCAACCCACTGAACGAGGCCAGCAATCGAACCTACAACCTCATGGTTCCGAGCTGGATTCATTTCCGCTGCACCACGATGGGAACTCCCGAAGATCTAAGATCTTCTTTTCTTTTTACAGCTGCAGGCCTACACCACAGACATGGCAACACTCTATCTGAGCCACAGCTGTGACCAAACAGGAGCCTGTGGCAACTCAGATCTTTAATTCATTGAGGAAGCCCAGGGATCAAACTCACATCCTCATGGATACTAGTCGGATTCTATTTTTTTTTTTCTTTTCCTTTTTTTTTTTTTCAGGGCCACACCTGCGGCATATGGAGGTTCCCAGGCTAGGGGTCTAATTGGAGCTGTAGCCGCCAGTGGACGCCACAGTCACAGCAATGCGGGATCCGAGCTGTGTCTGCGACCTACACCACAGCTCAAGGCAACGCCGGATCCTTAACCCACTGAGCAAGGCCAGGGACTGAATCCGTTCCTAGTCGGATTTGTTAACCACTGAGCCACAAAGCGAACTCCTTTTTTCTTTTTTTATGGCTGCACCTGCGGCATGAGTACCACAGCAATGTCAGATTCAAGCCTTGTTTGCAACCTACACCACAGCTCATGGCAACACTGGATCCTTTAACCCACTGAGGAAGGCCAGGGATTGAACCCGGATCCTCATGGATACTAGTCAGATTCTTAACCCACTGATCCACAATAGGAACTCCCTACCCATCCATTCTAAACGTAACAGTTTGCACAGAATATTCTCCATGGGCCACGGACAGCTCAAAGGGCATCAGCATTTCGCAGGCTGTGGGGGAGGAGGAAGCAGGGAAGAGGAGACGCACCGTAGCCCAGGACCAGAATCACCATGACGATCATCACCCAGACCATAATGCCGGCCAAGAAGCGGAGCAGGATGATGAACAGGAGGCTCAGGACCATGGCGATGACCAGGCCTCTGGGGATTAAAACGGGGGCGTGAGCAGACCCAATCCCCTCGCCAGCCTCAGACAGGGCAGCCCACGGACGGGTGCCGTCTTTCTCAACTTACATGACAATCCAGTACCAGGAGACTGTGTAATCTTCAAATATCCGCATGGCCAGATGCCGGGCCTCCAGAACTCCGTTGGCCTTCCTGGGTGGGGGCAGACAAGGCTCAGGTCAGATTTCTGGCCCCAGGGGATGCCCTGTCCCGCCCAGGAAAATGCAATGCCAGCGTGGTGGTGGGTCACGGTCCTCACTTGGCGCCTTCCACCAGGTCAGTGATGTTTTTCCGAGAGCCATGGCCATCTTCGTAGCTGGTTTCATTGCCCACCATGAGGACCCCCTTGTAGGCATGGATGGCTGGGAAGCATCGCTGGACCACTGCATGGAACAGGGGATGGGACCAGTCAGGCTGAGCCCCTGAAACCTCCCCAAGTCCCTCCCGAGCTCATGGGTCCCGGGACTCACAGGGTTTGCTGGGGATGAGGACGGCAGGGCAGTCACCATCACGGAGCACCTCAGCCACACCCTGTCAAGGGACAGGGAAGGGTTAATCCTGCCAGCCAGCACACTGCTTGCCCCTGCTGGGCTACCCACTTACCTTTTTTGTTTGTTTGTTTGTTTGTTTTAAGGGCTGCACCGGTGGCATATGGAAGTTCCCAAGCTAGGGGTTGAATCAGAGCTGAAGCCGCCGGCCTACACCACAGCCACAGCAACACCAAAGTTGACCTACACTACAGCTCACGGCAATGCTGGATCCTTAACCCACTGAAGGAGGACAGGGATCGAACCCGCATCCTCATGGATACTAGCTGGGTTCATGAGTGACAATGAGAACTCCCCACTTACCTTGTTTTGCTTGAAGCCAGGCACACAGAACTGCTTGTAATACTCAAACTCCTGGGTTCCGTGAGCTTTCAGATAGGTGAGGAAACGGTTGGGGCATTTCTCCACGCAGATCTTGGTGACAGGAGGCAGTGGTTGGGTGGGCTCAGAACAGACACTTGATCCCCTTTCAGGACAGAGGTCCCACCCCCACCCCCTTATTCACCAGGGAGAGAAAGGGCTGGGGCAGAGGCTGCCACTACGGGGGGAAAAGGACTTAATGACGAGGAAGGGACAGAAGAGAGGCAGGGTGGGGACAAGTTACCTGTGGAGTGGGACACTGGAATTCCAGAAGGACCAGGGGGCTGGCACACTTCACAATGTTGAAATAAAACAGGTAGGATTTGTTCCTGGGGTTGGGGAAGGGAGATGGAAACTGTCAAGGGTTCTCTACTAGCCTATATACAAGGTGCTAATGAAAACAACAATAATGACAGCAGCAACTCCATGCCAGGTGCTGTCCTAAGCACTGGACATACATCGGCCTAGACAGGATACTAGTTGGATACTAGTATCCAACCATCGCAACAGCCCTACGAAGGCAGAACTGTCGTGATCCCCATTTCAGAGATGAGGAAAGTAAGGCCCAGAGAGGTTGAGACACTCTCTTGCCATAGGCACAGCCGGGGAATGGGGCAGCCTAGAATGAACTCGACCTTTTACCTCACCTTCATCACCACCCGACATCAGATCCGAGACTGTCTCCTCTCGGTCTCTCCCCTGATATATGGGCCACCAGAGAACAAGACTTTGAATGTCTCATTTAACGCTGTGTCCCCAAGGCCTGGAACAGAGGCTGGGGATAATGGGAGTTTTTTTTAATTAACGGCTGCAGGGGTGGCATATGCAAGCTCCCGGGCTAGGGGTAGAACTGGAGCTACAGCAGCTGGTCTATGGCACAGCCACATCCGCTCAGGATCTGAGCTACATCTGAGACCTACACCACAGCTCATGGCAACGGCGGAACCTTAACCCACTGAGCGAGGCCAGGGATCGAACCTGCGTCTTCATGGTTACTAGTTGGATCCTTTACCAATGAGCCACAACAGGAACTCCAATAGTCAGGTTCCTAACCCACTGAGCCACAATGGGAACTCTAACAGGAGTTTTATAAGTACTCGCTGACTAGTGGGTGGATGGAGGCGAGGGAAGCCTAGGACCTTCTCCCCAGTGCCGATGAAGCTCTCCCACTCCTCCCCAGCCCCAGCGGGCCCCAAGGAACCAGACTCACGCATTTTTCGTGCCCTTCTGCCCGCAGAACTCGCCTCGGCTGTCAGTGGGGTAGATCACCTTTCGAGGGTCGCCATGGGTCCAAGCTGAAGGGGGACCCGGGGAGGCTGAGGGGCTGCCACTCCTCAGCACCAGCCCCCCTGTGCCCCAGAGGCTGCGGCTTGCCCTCGCACCCTGGGACCCTAATCCCATCCCCTCCTCTGCTCACCTATGATGCCCACAGCTACGTAGCCCACGATGGCCAGGAGGAGGAACACACAGCAAATGACATCTGTGCAGCCCCTGGGGAGCCAAAGACCAGCATGGGAGTATTGGTGCGCTGGGTATCAAGGACGCCTTCCGAACATACCCACATTCACATGTTATCTTTTTTCTTTCTTCCTTCCTTCCTTTTTTCTAAGCCGAGTCTGAAACCTACATCACAGCTCACAGCAATGCCAGATCCTTAACCCACTGAGCGAAGCCCAGGATTGAACCTATGTCTTCATGGATACTAGCTGGGTTCATCACCAATGAGCCACGACAGGAACTCCCTGTTTTCTTGCTTTCCTTTTAGGCCACCCCTTGGCATATGGAGTTCCTGGGCCAGGGATCAGATCTGAGCCACAGTTGTGACCTATGCCACAGCTGCAGCAGCGCCGTATCTTTCAAACCTGCTATGCTGAACCAGGCATCGAACCTTCATCCCATTGCTCCAGAGACACTGCTGATTCTGTTGTGCTCCGGCAGGAACTCCTTATGTGCTATTTGAACACGTTCCCAAGTGGTGCCAATGCTGTGCCAAACGGCACATGTATTTTAAATATTAGTACCTTTCATTGCAGCACTGGTTACAATAGCCAAAGATATGGAAGCAACCTAAGTGCCCATCCACAGATAAATGGATAAAAATGTGGTATATATGGGTACAACGGAATATTACTGAGCCACAAAAAAGAATGCAGTCTTGCCACTTGCAGCAACATGGAATGGGCCTGGAGGATACTATGCTAAGTGAAATAAGTTAGAGAAAAACAAATAACATGTGCTTTCACTTATATGTGGAATCTAAAAAGCAAAACAAATGAACCAACAAAATGAAACAGAAATGACTCATAGATGGAGAGAACAAACTGGCAGTTGCCAGAGGGGAGGCAGGTGGGGGATGGACCTGAAAATAATATAATATTGTATATTAATTATAATTTAATTAAAAAACATATAAATTTTAATACCTAATGCTACACTATCCTCAAAGCATTTTGAAGCAACGTTCAGTTCAGCTTTCTTTCTTTTCTTTTTTTTTGGCACTTTATGGCCGCTCTTGTGGCATATGGAGGTTCCCAGACTAGGGGTCAAATTAGAGCTGTAGCTGCTGGCCTACATCACAGCCACAGCAATGCAGGATCCAAGCTGTGTACCTATGTCCTCATGGACGCTAGATTTGTTTCCGCTGAGCCACGACAGAAACTCCTCAGCTTTCTTTTGATTGAGTGCCTATTTCCCTACATCCTAACCAGCAAATTTATTTATTTATTTAACTTATTTTTGGTCAAACCCATGGCATATGGAAGTTCCAGGGCCAGGGATTGAATCTGAACCACAGCTGCCATAAAGCTAGATCCTTAACCCGTTGCACCACAGTGGGAACTTCTCAATCTTTTTAAGCTCTGCCTATCTGTGATGGGGAAATTCTATTTGGTTACTGGTTTTTTCTTTTTTCTTTCTTTTTTTTGTCTTTTTGTCTTTTCAGGGCTGCACCGTGGCATACGGAGGTTCTCAGGCTGGGGATCCAATCGGAGCTGTAGCTGCCAGCCTACGCCACAGCCACAGCAATGCAAGATCCGAGCCCCGTCTGAGACCTACACCACAGCTCATGGCAGTGCTGGATCCTTCACACACTGAGCGAGGCCAGGGAACGAACCCTCGTCCTCATGGATACTAGTCAGGTTCGTTAACCACTGAGCCATGACGGGAACTCCTATTTGGTTACTGTTTTAAATTACGTTCCTTTATTTTCCAGTGAATGTGAGCATTTCTCCGTAACTCCATTGTCTACAGTGTTTCTTGTTCTGTAAATGACCTGCCCCAGCTCTTTGCCTGAATTTAAAAAGATCATTTGTAAAGACTCTTGGTATATTAAGGAAAAAATTTTAAATCCTTCTTTTATCATTCTTTTATCTTTTATCGTTAAGTTGCAAATATTTACCGCGGGTTTGTTGGAGAACGGAGGTGGGGGTGTGTGCGTGTAAAGAAACAGCGGTGGAGGCAGGGTTAGCAGAGACCCCCTCCCCTCCCGGGAACCCAGAGCCCTTACCTGTGGTAAATGGGTCCTTTGAAGGTGGGGTCATACTTCTGTGGTGTTCCTGCAAATCAGCAAAATTGAGCTGGATGATCCAAGATGGGGCGGGGGGGCTACCGTTCCCGGGGTGACCCTAGGGCTGTCTTTGGCCAAGGGGGATGTAAGATTCAGAGATCCTGCAGATCTTCTCTGAGCAGCCCATCATCACCTGGCGGCCACCCACTGGGAGCAGAGTGGAAAAGAGGCCGCCAGCAAGCCGGGTGGAGGGAAGGGTCCGAGGCGGCATCTCGAGATGTTTCCCACAGGAGTCCTGGGGAGGAGGCGGCGAGGGCAGGCCCTTCGCAAGAGGGAGTTTGGAGAGAACTCCGGAGAGCACCGGGGTGAGGGGTGCTGGCAGGTGATGATGGAGGGAGTGGGGGTGCAGATCGGCCGAGCTCTGCAATTCTGCTACCCCCGCTCCCCGCCGCCCCGGGTCCTCCAGCCGCCCCCTCCCACCTCCCAGGCCCGGGTGCAGGCCGGGGGCGCTGCCTACCGTGCTTCCCGTAGTAATGCTGCCGCTCGCCCCCCATCCCTACCCGCGGCGCCCAGCCCCGACGGCCGCCCGCCTGCTCCCGCTCCCCTCTGTCTTCGGGTCCGGACGCGCGGGCGTCCAGAGGGAGGGACCGAGGGGCCGACGGGCGGCGGCTCCTCCCAGTCAAGGGCCGGGCGGGGCAGCCCAAACCGGTCAGACCGGCCCTAGCGGAGCGGCGCCCTCGGGACGGACTGGACTGCAGATCGGAGGGAGGGGGCAGAGGGCCGGGCGGGGCGGCACCTGGTCCCGCCACTCACCCGCCGCCCGAATTAGCCCGCCCCGCCCCCACCCGGGGACTCTGTGGCTTCACCCCGGGACTGGGGTCGCCCCCGCCCCACCCCAGGCGACACTGCCTAGGACTCTTCTCCGCCCCGGAAGGCGCCTAATAATTGTCCCATTCTCCAGGTATGTTAACTGAGGCACAGGGAGGTAAAGCTCGAGCGAGGCGCCGCCAAAATGATAGCTGGCTGAACCCAAAGAGCCACTTATCTACATAGCTGTGACTGGGGCACTTTGTTGTGAAACAGAAGTTAAAGACACACTGTAAATCAACTATAATTTTAAAAAAATGAAAAAAAAATAACCCAGCCAATTATAGAGCATTGGGGCTGAAAACTCTCCAACCTGTGGATTTTTTTTTTCCCCCTCTGGTGACCAAGTGGTTAAGGGATCGCTGTTTTCACTGCTGTGGCGCGGGCTCCGTCCCTGGCCAGAAAC
>PVHT021183507.1:7098810-7161650 GCA_004024745.2 Catagonus wagneri
CCCCCCCCACCCCAAGGCTATACACCTCAGCGCGCCATTCCTGCATACTCTCAATAGTTGACAGTCCTGAAGCCACTGTTTTTTTGCCTTTTTCTTTTTTTTTGTCTTTTTAGAGCCGCACTCACAGTCTAAGGAGTTTCCGAGGCTAGGGGTCTGATCAGAGCTGTAGCAGCAAGTGCTCGTCACAGCCACAGCATCTCGGGATCTTAGCCTCATCTGCAATCTACACCACAGCTCGCGACAACGCAGAATCCTTAATCCAGCGATCGAGGCCAGGGCTCGAAACTTCGTCCTCATGGTTACTAGTCAGATTCGTTTCCCCACGACGAGAACTCACTTTTTTTTTGTTTGGTTGTTGTGTTTTGGGTTTTTTTTTTGGCTGCACCTTTGGCATGTGGAATTTTCCAGGCCATACTTGGAACCCGCACCATGGCAGTGACTGGAGCCACTGCGGTGACAAGGCCAGATACTTAACCCACTGTGTCACAGGGGAACTCCTGAAGCCCCTGTTTCAAAGAACAGTATTTATGGAGCATTTACTGGGTACGGTGGCAAATGGGAGACCCAGTCTTGTGGGTCTGTTCTTGGGTACCTGACTCCCTACTGAGGGGCCCTGGATTCAAATGCTCCTGCCCCATTCAAACCAGAAGATACTCAGGCCAGTGCCTTGCCTTCCTTTATGGGACCAAAGCATAAAATCAAAGTAAGTCAAAGACCAGGCATGGGTATACCAGGAGCTGTAGAGTTGCATGGATGCATTATATTGTCAGTGTAGGGTTATTCAACGGGGTATAAGTGGGTATGCGGCTACTACCAGCATGGGGCAAATAGTCCACATGGAAGTATACCATTGGGGATGTTTATTTTTTTTTTTGCTTTTTAGGGCCACACCCGAGGCACATGGAGGTTCCCAGGCTAGGGGTCTCCTGGGAGCTACAGCTGCTGGCCTGCGCCACAGCCACAGCAATGCAGGATCCGAGCCGCGTCTGCCACCTACACCACAGCTCACGGCAACGCCAGATCCTTAACCCACTGAGCGAGGCCAGGGATTGAACCTGCAACCTCATGGTCCCTAGTCAGATTTGTTTCTGCTGCGCCATGACAGGAACTCCTCCCAACTGGGGATGTTTAATCGGTGTTGTGTATAAAGTAGGGGTAGTGGTACACAGCTGGTGGGAGGTATGCAGTCAGCGTGGAGTTGTACAGCTTGTGTGGGGGTACAAATTGGCCTAGAGTCCTAGGGTGCCCAGTTGGCTGGTTATACCCCCTTAGAACAACCGTCCACCCCTACAATGGCTGTATACTCCCTTTTTAAAAATTTATTTAATTTAAAAAAAATAAGTATAGTTGATTTACAATGTTGTGCCAATGGCTGTATACTCCCTTGAGCATGTGCCAGGTTTTTTTTTTTTTTCTTTGTAGGGCATATGGAAGTTCCCAGGCTAGGGGTCCAATTAGAACTGTAGCCACGGCCACAGCAATGCCAGATCTGAGCCACGTCTGCGACCTACACTGCAGCTCATGGCAACGCCAGCTACTTAACCCAGTGAGGAAGGCCAGGGATCGAACCCGCATCCTCATGGATACTAGTCGGGTTCTTAATGTACTGGGCCACAATGGGAACTCCTGCTGGTTCCAACTGCATCTCCCAAAAGCCCTTGGAGCCAGTTGGGTAGTTTACAGTACAATCAACTGTACTGGCATTTGTTGACTGGCAAATGTTGACATGGCATTTATCATTCAGCGTGGGGGTGTCGTTGGCAGGAATAGATATCCAGTGTGGAGCATAGCGCCAGCATGGGGTTATAAGGGTGGGTATATACAGTTGGTGCTCAATAATTGCAGCTGCTGCCCCAGTGTCAGGCACCCCCTCCCGGGACTCTGGTCACCCACTCAGCTTGTCCCTAGAGAAACGTCAGCTCCCCCGTTGTAGCCCCACCTGCCCCCTGGGCCACAGGCTTTAGCAAACAGGCAAGGCCTGAGGCTCCAAGCCATGCCCTTGGTTGACCAGGGCTCCCAAAGTAGTAGCGTTGCGGTTCTAGGGGTCCCTGCCAGCCCAAAGGCCGGCTGGTCCCACCCTGTACAAGCAGTATTCAGCCACAGCCTCGTCTCTTCCCAGATACACTAGGTCCCCTGGGGACACTTCTGCAGACTCAGGCCCTCAACCAACAGCTCCACCCTGAAGAGGTCAAAATAGGGCTCCGGGGGAGGGTCTTGCCCCTGAGCTGCACACCCCTGTGACACTTGCCCCCTCGGCACCTCATATGGCCTTTTCCTGGGTGCCTCTCACTCAGCATGGCCACAAACTTCCCTGACTCAGAAGTGGAAGCTCTGAGTTCCTGTTGTGACTCAGTGAGTAAGGAACCTGACTCGTATCATGAGGATGCGGGTTCCATCCCTGGTCTCACTCAGTGGGTTAAAGGATCCAGCTTTGCTGTGGCTGTGGCGTAGGCCAGCAGCTGCAGCTCCGATTCGACCCCTAGCCTAGAAACCTCCATATGCCATGGGTGCGGCCATAAAAAGCAAAGGGAAAAAAAAAAATAGGCAGTCGTGTTCTCCTGAGTGATCAGGCAGGAAAGCTGGGATATCTCTCTTTTCGCTTCACATCAGCTTCGCCTTCAGAATCTATCCAGAATCCAGCTGCTTCTCACCCCCTCCTCCAACCCCAGCCTTGTCACACCACTGTCATCTCCTGTGTGGACAGTGCAGGTGCTTCCAGCCTGGTCTCTCAGCTCCCACCCATGTCCCCCACTGTCTGTTACCCCGACAGGGGCCAGAGGAGTCTGTGCTTTTTTTTCTTTTTTATGTCCACACCCACGGCATATGGAGGTTCCCAGGCTAGTGGTCTAATCGGAGCTGTCGCTCCCGGCCTACACCACAGCCACAGCAACGCGGGATCGGAGCCGTGTCTGCGACCTACACCACAGCTCACGGCAACGCCAGATCCTTAACCCACTGAGCGAGGCCAGGGATCGAACCCACAACCTCATGGTTCTTAGATTCGTTTCCGCTGAGCCACGACGGGAACTCCCAGAGGAGCCTGTAAACACCAGTCAGGGCTCATCCCTCTGCCCTGAACCCTCCATGGCTCCCTCCTCACTCTGAGGAAAAGCCCAAGTCCTCCCTGTAGCCCACAAGGCCCTGTCTGCTCTGCCCTGTTCCCTCCCTGCCCTCCCCTCCTCCCGCTTACTCCTTCCTTTGCTCTATTCCAGCCTCACTGCCTCCTGGTTATACTACAGACTCACCAGGCAGGGTCTAATCCTAGGACCTTTGCACTTGCTGTTCCCTCTCCCTAGAAAACTCTTCCCCAATTTTTAGGGCCACACCTGCAGCATATGGAAGCTCCTGGGCTACGAGTCCAATCGGAACTGTAGCTGCAGACCTACACCGCAGCCACAGCAGCAACGGATCCCAGCCACATCTGTGACCCATGCCTCAGCTTGCAGCATCACCAGATCTTAACCTACTGAGCAAGGCCAGAGATCAAGCCCGCATCCTCAAGGAGACTGTGTTGGGTTCTTAACCTGCTGAGCCACAGTGGAAATGCCACCTCTAACCATCTTATCTAAAACACTGCCCTTTCCTCTGTCCTGTTACCCTGTTTTTTGTTGTTCCTTTTCACCTGGCACGTCACCTCATTTACATATGGATTGTTCATTGTCTGCCCGCAAGCCGGTTTGCTCCACAAAGGCAGGGATTTATGTTTGTTTCATTCATAACTTTGTCTCCCACACCCAGCATAGCACCTGGCATCAAACGGGCCCTCAGTCAGGGTTTGTTAGAGGAATAACTATAATATACAATCCACGTATACATGGCTAAGACTGAAAATAAAAAGGCAGCTTTGGGTTTTCCAGGTGCACGTATTTAAAACATTAATTTGTGAGTTTTATACATATAAGAATTTAAAACAAACAAAAAAAAATTAACACATGATAGAAGTGGAATTCCTCAGTTGGCAGAGAAAGGAGAAATCTGTCAGTAGCCTTGACTGTTTGGAAGCAAAACTCTACCCCAGCACATAGCAAACCAGAGGTCCCTGTCATGGCACAGTGGTAATGAACCCAACTGGGATCCAGAGGATGTGGGTTTGATCCCTGGCCTCGATCGTTGCCGTGAGCTGTGCTGTAGGTCGCAGACATGCCTTGGATCTGGCGTTGCTGTGGCTGTGGCGTAGGCTGGCAGCAGCAGCTCGAATTCGACCCCTAGCCTGGGAAACTCTATATGCCGCGGGTGTGGCCCTAAAAAGATTAAAAAAAAAAAAACAAAACACCCACATAGCAAACCAAATTCCACATAGATTCATCATGCAAAATATAAAACTCAAAACTGGAGTTCCCTGGTGGCCTAGTGGTTAAAGGTATGGTGTCGCTGCTGTGGCTTGGGTCACTGCTGTGGCTCAGGTTTGACCCCTGGCCCAGGAGCTTCTTCAGGCTGGGGGCGTGGCATAAAAAATACACATCAAAACTATAACAAATATGACGGGAAAACAGGAGATCAAATTTCTACCATCTGATAGCAGGTGAGACGAGAAAGGTGGGTGGAAGGGGGGAAGGGAACACCAGAAGTTTCTTGGGTCAACCAAACGGCAGCCAGGCTGGCAGAGAGGGAACAGTCAGATAAGCAGGGCTGGTGCTAACCAAGGAATATCTTTCAGACACCAGCTTGGGGCTCGTTATCATACAGGTGGTCCTACAAAGAACCCATTTCCCAGTGGAGGAAACAGAGGCCCAGGGAGAGAAAGTAGCTCCCCAGGCATGTAGCAGCAAGTGGTCAGTCTTTTTTTTTTTTTTTTTCATAGCCACACCCTCAGCATATGGAAGTTCCCAGGCTAGGGGTCAAATCAGAGCTGCAGCTGCTGGCCTACACCACAGACGCAGCAATGCCAGGTCCGAGCCCCATCTATGACCCACACCGTAGCTTGTGGCAACATCGGATCCTTAACCCACCGAGTGCGGCCAGGGATCAAACCTGCATCCTCATGGACACTTTGTCAGGTTCTTAACCTACTGAGCCGCAGTGAGAACTCCGTACGTCCGCTTTGATGGGTGAATTGCAGGGAGTCACTGAAGGTGTCTGAGCATGATGAGGCCCGGAGTGGGGAGGGGAAGCCACCTGGGGAGCTCTCGGGGCGATCAGTGGGACGGGTGGCCATGACCTTGCTGTGTGAACTCTAGTATTTCCTCTGTAAGATGAACTAAAGATGCAGAGAGAGGTGCTCAGTGTAGCCTTGGCTCAGGGCCTTGCCTGTGGGCAGCTTAGAAAATATAACAGGGAACATTGGTACTGATATCTGATGGGTTCCATTAGCTCTTATTTTAACATTAGTCCACTGCGGACCAAGGTGAATACTAATAATGGCTTGATAACTGAGCCTGATTCAAACCCTGCAGGATGGAAACTTGCTGAATCTTTGCAACAATGCTGCGAGATAATAAACAATAGAATGCCCCAGTGCCACCATATTACTGATCAATTTACTGTGTGCCAGGCACCCTTCCCTCTTTTCTTTCTTTTTTTTTTTTTTAAACAGCCGTACCACCCGCACCTGTGGCATATGGAAGTTCCCAGGCTAAGGGTCAAATCAGAGCTTCAGCTGCCGGCCTTCGCCACAGCCACAGTAACACGGGATCAGAGTCGCGTCTGCGACCTACACCACAGCTCACGGCAACGCCGGATCCTTAACCCACTGAGCAGTGCCGGGGATTGAACCCACAACCTCTTGGTTCCTAGTCAGATACGTTTCTGCTGTGCCCCGACGGGAAGTCCATGGACATCTTTGATGGAACCATTATTCTGCCTATTCCAGTGTCTTTCGTTTGTTTGTTTTTTGGCCATGCCTGTGGCACCTGGAAATTCCTGGGCCAAGGATCAAATCTGAACCACAGCAGTGACCTTGGCCGCTGCAGTGACAACACCATATCCTTAACCTGCTGTGCCACAGGAGAACTCCCCTACCACAGTGTCTTATCCAGCCATGGGTTGGCAAAGTGTCTGTTCCCCGTGGGGCAAATTCATCCACCGTGTTGAGCTCCCTTGTGACACAGTGGGTTAAAGATTCAGCTTTGTCAATGTAGTGGCTCAGGTCACTGCTGTGGCGTGGGTTTAATTCCTTGCCCCAAAACTTCCACGTGCTGCAGGCACGGCCAAACATAAATAAAGTTTGCTTGGCACGCAGCCATGCTCCTTCATTTCCTTATTGCCTTTGGGTGCTTGCTTTCATATTGTCTATTGCCTATGATAGACTCGAGTAGCGGTAATTGATTGGATGGGAAAATGTCGCCTCTTTAGCCCTTTACAGAAGTGTGTTACCCCCTAGTCTGTAGGCCATGAACCAACAGGTGTCGAGCTCGAGTCTGTGCCAGCATGTTTCACATGCTCAGCTTGTAACATCCAAGAGGCAGGCCAGAAATACGGTGGGGAAACTGATAAGCCCCTTCCCTCTCTGGGCTACAGTTTCCCTGTGCGGAGAATGGGACACATACTTGTATTTCCTGGGAGGTGTGACCAGGGCTTATTGCTCAAAAAGCACTCAGCACAGGTCTGGGGTATGAGTCTTCAAGAAACACTAACCAGGAGCGCGGTACCATTTGACAGAAGGGGCAAACTGAGGCTGCACGCTCAGACCACGCAGCTGGTGAGGACTGGAACCGTGCATCAAACCGGGGTCCCCCTGGCTCAACCCAGTCCCTTTGGGGGCAGATACCGGGAGAGACAGAGTGACAGGGGTGGGGGAGAAGGCATGGGAAAGTTGGGCCGTTAGACGAGGCATGGGGGTGGGGGAGGCTGCGATTGGGTGCCAGCCTCGTTGGACCTGATGGCCAACCCACCCAGTTCAGTGGGTGTAGGAGATAAGCGAATAGGTACAGGCCGCCCAGTCACGATGCTCGTGCCAGGACATCAAGTGCCACACAGCCCCTGCAGCTTCTGGATACTGGCCAAGTCCCCAAGGGGCCCAAGGCCTCGCGCACACAGCCAGGCTGACTCACTCCTGCCTTCCCAGATTCCGTGCCCGGGGAATAGGCTTCCCAGTTACCGAGACCCCGATCTTTGACAGAAAGTTTGGGGACAGCATCTGGGTAGGAAAGCCAGAAGTGGCTGTACTGGTCACAACGAGGGGAGCAAAAGATAAAGCATCTGCCGTGTGCTGGGCACCAAAGCAGACATTTCCTTCCAGGAACTCATTTAACCTTTATTATTTTTTGTTTTTATGGACACGCCTGCAGGACATGGAAGTTCCCGGACTAGGGGCCAAATCAGAGCTGCAGATGCCAGCCTGTGCCACAGCCACAGCAACTCCATGATCCAAGCCACATCTGCAACCTACACCGCAGCTCACAGCAACACTGGATCCTTAACCCACTGAGTGAGGCCGGGGATCAAACACCCACCCTCGTGGATACTAGTTGGTTTCTTAACCTGCTGAGCCACAGGAGGAACTCCTAGAAACTCATTAAATCTTTACAACAAGGCTCTGAGGGCAGATGGCACAAGGAAGAAACAGAGGCACAGAGATGCTTCCTAACTTGACCGAAATCACACAGCCAGCAGGAACTGGGATTTTGTTTGTTTGTTTTTGTTTTTTTGCCTTATCCAGGGCCGCACCCACAGCATATGGAGGTTCCCAGGCTAGGAGTCTAATCAGAGCTGTGGCTGCTGGCTGACACCACAGCCACAGCAACACGGGATCCGAGCCGCATCTGCAACCTACACCCCAGCTCACGGCAACGCCGGATCGTTAACCCACTGAGCAAGGCCAGGGATCGAACCCGCAACCTCATCATTCCTAGTTGGATTCATTAACCACTGAGCCACGACGGGAACTCCAGGAACTGGGATTTTGAACTCTGTTCCCGACACCATGCTTTTAAACTGTGTGCTCGGTGAATAACTCTGATTACCTGGGCATTGACTGTAGACAGCTCTCAACTCAGTGCTAAACCCCCATGAGTTCGCTGAACCTCAAGGCAGCTCTGAGAGGGGGCTGATACTATTGTTAACCCCATTTTCTGGATGAAGAAACTGAGGCTCAGACACACGAAAGGCATAGACACGAAAGGTTCAGGGATACTAAAGGTCTGTGCTGGTACAGAGCTAGGAAGAATGGAGCTGGAACTGGGACAGAAGCACTGCTGGGTTCCAGAAGCTGGCTGAGAGTCAGAACTCTGGTTAGCTTTGTTGTAGATGTACACCTTTGTTTAGCGCCTTGGTCTACCTCTGGCCTGGTCTCCTGGCTTCTGCCTTTGCACCCCACAGAGGCCAGGGGGTGCCTGTGAGCCCCTCAGTCAGGCCAGTTCCCTCCTCTGCTCAGAACGCAGTGGTTCCATCTCAGAACAAAAGCCTGAATCCTGCTGTGATCTGCAAGGCCCTGTACGCTGCTCTCACCTCCTCCCGTTCTGCAGCCCGCCCCCATCTCTCCATTCTAGGCACACGGGCCTCCTCACAACTCTTCAAACACACCAGCTATGCTCCTGCCCCAGGGCCTTTGCACAGGTCTTGCCTGCTGCCTGAAACATTCAGTATGGCTCCCTCTCTATCGCTTCTGGTCACCTCAGGATGGCCTTCTTTGATCCCCCCATTTGATTTTTTAAAAATTTATTATTGATGGGGTTCCCGTCTTGGCTCAGTGCTTAACGACTCCGACCAGGAACCATGAGGTTGTGGGTTCGATCCCTGGCCTTGCTCAGTGGGTTAAAGATCCAGCGTTGCCATGAGCTGTGGTGTAGGTTGCAGATGCGGCTCGGATCCTGCGTTGTTGTGGCTGTGGCGAAGGCCAGCGGCTACAGCTCCTGTTAGACCCCTAGCCTGGGAACTTCCATATGCCACGGGTGTGACCCCAGATAAGGCAAAAAGACAAAAAAAAAATTTATTATTGAAGTATAGTTGATTTACGTGTTGTGTTAATTTCTGTTATACAACAAGGTGATTCAGATACATATACATCTTAATATAATATACAATACATAATATATATTTTTATAATATATCACATATATATCATTATATATTATTATTAAATATATTTTTATAATATATATATTATATATATATGTGTGTATTTCGTCTTTTCAGGGCCGTACCCACAGCATAGGGAGGTTCCCAGGCTAAGGGTCTAATCGGAGCTGTAACTGCCGGCCAACGCCACAGCCACAGCAACGCGGGATCCAAGCCACGTCTGCGACCTACACCGCAGCTCACGGCAACGCCGGATCCTTAACCCACTGAGCAAGGCCAGGGATCGAACCTGCAGCCTCATGGTTCCTAGTCGGATTTGTTTCCACTGCGCCACAATAGGATCGCCTCCTATACACTCTTTTTAGAAAACAATCGTTTTCATTGTGGTTTATCATGGAACACTGAGTAGTATAATTCTCTGTGCTGCACAGTAGGATATTGCTGTTCCATTTGAAATTTAAAACCCTTCCTCCAGGGCCTATAGATCACACTTCTTCCTGCTTTGCTTCTCTCCAGAGCCCTTTTCTGACATTCTAAGAATTTTCCCCATTTATCCTAGTGTTTTTTCTGGGTCCCGTTCTAGAATGTCACCTCAACAGGTGCATTGCCTCCAGGGTCTAGGATAGAACCTGGCAACCCAACCCGGTACCTGCATAGTAAATGTTTGTTGAAGAAAGCTATAGCTATGAATGAACTTGTTTATGTTAGGTACCTGAATGCTTATCAAGATTTTAAAAACCAAAAAAAAAATAACTTCAGGCAGAACAAGTCTTTTTTTGTTTGTTTGTTTGTCTTTTGTCTTTTTAGGGCCGTACCCGCAGCATATGGAGGTTCCCAGGCTGTGGGTCCAATTTGGAGCTGTAGCCGCCGGCCTACACCACAGCCACAGCAACGCCAGATCTGAGATGCGTCTGTGACCTACACCGCAGCTCACGGCAATGCCGGATCCTTAACCCACTGAGCGAAGCCAAGGATCGGACCCGAGTCCTCATGGATAGTAGTCTGGTTCATTAACCACTGAGCCACAACGGGAACTCCAGAACAAGTCTTACGACTAAGAAAAATCACTCTCCCTTTCACCCTTGGCCCAGAGCCCTCACTTCCTTGCCCTGGGGGCAATTCCTCTGCCTGGTTTCCCTTCTCTTCTTCCGGACACTGTTTGCAGTACACACACAGAAGTAGATTTGTAGCTATTTTCCCATATTCCTGTTTTGTTACAAACCCATCCCCACTTAATTTCACAGACGCACCTAACTGGACACTGTTGCCCCTCAGCAAGGTGAGACCTGCTTCACCTCAGAAGGCAACATAATAACCCACCCTAGGAGCAGTACCCTTCCTCACTAAACCAGCCTGAGGAGCTTTAAAAAGATACAGATACGGAGTTCCCATTGTGGCTCAGCAGTAACTGAACCCAACTAATATCCATGAGGATGGGGGTTCAATCCCCGGCCTCGCTCAGTGGGTTAAGGATCCGGTGTTGCAGTGAGCTGTGGCGTAGGTTGCAGACGCAGCTCGGATCCCGCGTTGCTGTGACTGTGGTGTAGGCCGGCGGCTACAGCTCTGATTCAACCCCTAGCCTGGGAATTTCCATATGCTGTGGATGCAACCCTAAAAAGACCAAAAAAAAAAAAAAAGGATCAGATGCCACACACACACACGCACACACACACACACACAGAAATTCATAGTCTAAGTAAGCTCTGGAAAGAAACTTCTTGGCTGGGTTATGTCTGGGGTGAGGGCAGCTGGCTGAGGGTATGTGAAGGTTCTTTCATTTAGAAAGCTAATATTTTCTGTGTGGTTGAGGGCTTATTTTTAATTTTCAGCCCCCTGACCCAACAGAGAGAATGTATTAATTTTGTTATATAAGAGTTGAAAATCCTGCTTAAAAATAATCCTCCCTTTGGAGATTGGCTGGCAAAGGGCAGGAGAAAACTTTCTAGGGTTATGAAAAACTCTTAACAGAGATCTGCACATTTTTTCTAAGGACCAGATACTAAAGATTTTCAGCTTTGTAGTTCACATCTCACCTCTGTCACATATTCTTCTTCTATTTTTTTCTTTTTAGAAAAAAGAAAAATATTCTTTTCCACACCTGTGTCATATGGAAGTTTCCAGGCTAGGGGTCTAACAGGAGCTGCGGCTGCCTGCCTACTCCACAGCCACAGCAATGCAGGATCCGAGCCGCATCTGCAACTTATACCTCAGCTTTCAGCAACTCTGGATCCTTAACACTGATCAAGGCCAGGGACTGAACCCACACCCTCATGGATACTAGCTGAGTTCTTAACTCGCTGAGGCACAACAGGCACTCCAGTCACATATGCTTCTTTTAAGAACCATTTAAAAATATAAGAGCTATTCTTAGTCCGTTGGCTTTACAAAAAACAGGCCACAGGGCAATGATGTAAAAATACTTAACACTACTGAGCTGTATCTTTAAAAAATAGTTAAGATTGTAAATTTTGGAGTTCCCGTTGTGGTGCAGCAGAAACGAATCTGACTAGGAACCATAAGGATGCGGGTTCGATCCCTGGCCTTGCTCAGTGGGTTAAGGATCCGGCGTTGCCATGAGCTGTGATGTAGGTTGCGGATGCAGCTCGGATTCCGAGTTGCTGTCGCTGTGATGTAGGTTGGCAGTTGTAGCTCTGATTAGACCCCTAGTCTAGGAACCTCCATATGCTGCAGGTGCAGCCTAAAAAGCAAAAAAAAAAAAAAGAAAAAAGGAAAAAAGAAAAAAAGAAAGAAAAAGAAGCAACATGATATGAAACAACACCTTTTCATTCAATATTTCTTGAGCACCTACTATGTGCTACGTGCCAGGCACTGTGGATACATCTTCAAACCAAACAGACATGCCTTCCTCCCTCTTGAAGCTATCACTCTGAGGATTTTCTGAAAATTTCATAAAAGGCAGTAAATAAAGAATATGTATGTTGTTGCATGTGAAGGTCGAAGGCCTAGACTCTGCTTGGAAGAAGACACAAGACGCTGTTACACTGATGCACTGCAAGAAGGAAGTATGATGTTGGGAGAGGAAGTAATAAGGAGATTTTTTTCTTTCTGTTTTTTTAGGGCCGCACCTGGGGCATGTGAAGTTCCCAGGCTAGGGGTTGAACTGGATCTGCAGCTGCAGCCACAGCAAAGCCAGATCCGAGCCACATCTGCAAATTATGCCACAGCTTGTGTCAACATCAGATCCTCAACCCACTGTGTCAGGCGGGGAATCGAACCTATGTCCCAGTGCCTTAGAGATGCCACCCATGCCATTGTGCCAGAGCAGGAACTCCCCAAGAATAATTTTTAAAAAACCAGAGTCCTACTCCTGGCCGAGTTGAACTCTCTAGAGAATAGGGCCATGGAATCTGCTTTTTTTTTTTTTTTTTTTGTCCAGCTACACCAGTGGCATATGGAAGTTCCCAGGGCCAGGGATCAAACGACACAGCTGCAGCAACCCCGGATCCCCAACCCACTGTGCCCGGTCAGGGACTGAACCCGCACCTCAGCAGCGACGGGAACCGCTGCAGTGACAACGCCAGATCCTTAACCTGAGACGCCACAGTGGGGACTTCTGGAATCTGCTTTTGTTTTTGTTTTTTGTCTTATGTCGTTTCAGGACCACACCCGCGGCATATGGAAGTTCCCAGGCAAGGGGTCTAATTGGAGCTGTAGCCGCTGGCCTACACCACCGTCATAGCAACATGGGATCCGAGCCACATCTGCCACCTACACCACAGCTCACAGCAACACCAGATCCTTAACCCACTGGGCAAGGCCAGGGATCGAACCCTAGTCAGATTCATTAACCACTGTGCCACGATAGGAACTCCCTGGAATCTGCTTTTTAAACAAGCACCATTACTTTTTTCCCAGTCTATTGTTTTAGGTTCTAGAATCTTGTTCCATGCTGCTCACGCCAAGGGTGGGCTGGGAAGGATGGCAGTGCTCCTTGCTGACATCAGTCGGGACCGGAAATCATTTCCTGGTTTCCTCAGAGATGCTGCCTTCCTCTAGATGTTGCGTCTGACAGGCAGGGCGCTTCCTGCCCTGCCCAGTATAGGCCAAGAATATACCCTGTCAGAGCCGGCTGCTTCTCTATCAGCTCACGGAAAATCCATGACCCTGCTATCACCAGTTCCAGAGGCCTCCTGAGCAGGTACAGCTCAGTAGGCACTTGCAAAACACTTCCTACCAAGGCCTGCCTAGCCCTGCAGATGAGGACAGCAGTCTCAGGCCACCAACTCGTCCATGGCCACACAGCTTGTATGTTTCAGAACCAACCAGGATCTGAGCCTACGTCTATCTACCATCACCCCCTAAATTCATGGGACTGATATGAGGACACTGGGGTACAAAGGAAGGATATCTGAGCCACTCTTTGTACGCTGTTCCCAAAGGAAAGCGCCCAGTTATCTGGCAGACAAGGCAGGGCGAAGGCCCCAGGTGTTTGGTTCTGATGAGAACAGTCTTGCAAAGTAAGTGAGACTCCTCCCACTCTGAGAATTCAAGCCTCTAGTGGAGGTGAGGGCCGGGCTGCGAGAGCCACCTGAAGTCTCCATCCCACACTCTCTGGAGCCTTATAAAGAGAAATGATTAAGCAACTGTGTGATTTCTTTGCTGTTCCCTCTGCCTGGACCATATTTCTCTTAAATCTTCCCATGGCTGGCTCAACCTCGAGCCCTTAGTCACCTAAAATAATCCCAGATGATTCTCCCCCTACCCCCCATCTGCGCTACAAACACACACACACACACACACACACACACACACACGATGTGCTCTTCATTGCTTCACATTTATAGCAGCCTATAAAAATTACCTCTTTATTCAAGAATTTTTCCACTTCGTTCACTTTTGTGTTCCCTGAGTCTAGATACTGCCTGAAGGATGTTTAAGACATATTTGTCGAAATGTGCTCCTAATGCCTAGCATGTCTGTTGGGCACACAGGCCCTCTGTCTCCACTGTGGTTCCGGCAGGGCCATGGCCAGCTCCCTTTGGCCAAATTCATGGCTGAGTGAATCACACCATTGTCCACTCTGCTCCCGGGCTTGCCTCGGGGGTCCCCAGAGGCAGGCAGGACCCCAGGCGGAGAATTCCAGATCAGAGACTGCCAGCCACACCCAAGGGGCTCTGGCACCAGGGCAGCCACAGGGGCTGGGGCTTGGGCCAAAACCAAGAGCTGAGAGGGCCCTTCAGGAGGTCTGGGCTGGCAGCTTCCAGCAGGGAGGGAAGAGGCTGGGCCACTGCCAGGTCCGGGTGCCTCCCTCTTGGCTGGGCTGGGCAGGAAGAGCCCAGTCTCCCTATCTGTCTCTCCGCAGCCTCTGGAGGCCACAGTCCCTGGGGGGAGGGAGGCACAGCTTGTTTTTCTTGATTATTTTTGAGTGGTTTCCGGGCCCCTTCCCCAAGGGCTTTCGGTCTCACAGTTTCCAGGAAGTTTCAGTCACTAAGGGGGGTGGCGGGGCACCTTCCTCCCAGGGCACTGCCACCTGAGGGCATGCACCCAGCTCAGCCCTGGGGACCCAAAATGGAGAAGAGAAAGGAGAAACTGAGGACCACACCCCCACACACACCATGGGAACCCCGGGCGCGAAGCACTGCCTGGCGTGGGTGGGGAGGAAGCCTCCCCTTGGCCCCATTCTCCTGGGCCCAGGAAGCCAAGGCCACCCTCAGTGGTTCGCGGGAGGGGGTCTTTGTCGCCAGACCCATCAAAACAAGAGGGAGCAGCCCAGGCCCCTTGCACTGGGAGTGGAAAGTTTCTCAATTGCTTCCTGCTTTCTTCCTGCCCCTTCGCTAACGGCGCCTTTGTTTCTGCCCCTCCCAGGCGGCGAGTGAGACTCGACGGGCTCCCAACCCAGCCTGCCACTGAGGCTTGCCTCAGTTTCCCCATCCAGCTGAAAGCCCCGGCGACTACTTTACGGGGTGCGCGTAGAAAAAAGAAATTAGTGGACAATGGGAACTGGACGAAGAGGAGGATTTGGGGATGTGGGGTTCTTCTCCGAGCCTCAGTAGCCGTGCCTCCCCTCCCCCGCTTAGCATCCGAGCCACCCAGATAACGGGACCTCCCCGGGCGGAGCATGCGCCGTGTGTCCCAGCCCATCAGCCGAAGGGGGAACAGGGGTGCCTGAGAGGCGAAGCGGGGCGATCAGGCGGGAGCAGGAGGGTTCGGCGCAGAGCAAGGTGCAATGCCAGGAAGCAGGTGGGGGCCCCCAGCTGCAGCGTGAGTGTTTAAGATCTCGGATGTCCACCCCCCACTCCCACGGCCCTCCCAACTCAGCAGAGGCGGCCGCGGGCCACAAGCAGCTCCTACCGTAGGCTCCGTCCTTCCGCTCGTCCACCATGGCCGCGGAGGGCGGGGAGGGGAGTCCTAGCCAGTGCGACCCCAGCCCCGGCGGGCGGGAGGCTCCGCGGGCTGCAGCGGCCCGCCCCGGCCCGGCCCGGCCCCACCCCTCCCACCCGTTCAGCCCCGCGCACCCCCTCCAATGGGAGCCCTGAGCGGGAGGGGGCGGGATCCGGGGGCGGGGCCTGTCTTGGGAAGGGGGTGGGGCCCCAACCTTTGTTTCCCGTCTGGGCTCTTGACCTACCCTCTTGGTTTGTTTAGCCGGCAAGGAGCAGTCATCATGTATTCTGTTCATCCCTTCATTCACCAAATAAATACTGAACACCGACTCTGTGCCAGTGAACAAAAAAGAAGATACCATTTTTCATTCATCACATTGGCAAGAATTTTAGAGTTTGATAACATCAAGCGCGGTGACCTGATGCTGTGGGTCAGTTTTTTCTGGCAGAAAGATTAAATCCAAAGTGTGTTCTCCCTGTGTGAGTCTTCTCCACTGGCCTTGGAGAAACCATCGCAGGCCTGTGTTCCTGGGGAGTACGTGACAAACTGTCACCTTGTGATAGCTCTTGTGAAAAATGGGGGAGAAGTTCCCCTTGTGGCTCAGTTGTTAGGAAACTGACTAGTATCCATGAGCATGTGTGTTTGATCCCTGGCCTTGCTCAGTGGGTTAAGGATCCCGAGTTGCCCTGAGCTGGGGTGTAGGTCCCAGATGGGGCTCAGATCCTGTGTTGCTGGAGCTGTGGTGTAGGCCTACAGCTACAGCTCCAGTTCAACCCCTAGCCTGGAAACTTCCACATGCAGCAGGTGCAGCCCTAAAATAATAATAATAATAATAATAATAACAGCAGCAACAACAATAATAATAATAATGCCACAGGGAGTTCCTTTTGTGGTGCAGCGGAAACAAATCCGACCAGGAACCATGAGGTTGCAGGTTCGATCCCTGGCCTCGCTAAATGGGTTAAGGATCTTGTATTGCTGTGGCTGTGGCATAGGTTGGTGGCTACAGCTCCAATTAGATCCCTAGCCTGGGAACCTCCAGATACCTCAAGTGCTGCCCTAAAAAGACTAAATAAACACACAAACAAAAGCATTATGCCCCAGTGAAAACAGCCAGACACTTTGGTATGAAGTTCTAAGACAGGTATAGTTAATCAACCTATGATAATAGAACATGGATTAGAGGTGGCCTTTGCAGTTGATAGTGACCGGTGGGGCCATAGTGTGCTTTCCTCAGACCGGAAACAGGCCTGTGGTTTAACAGGTGGGTTCAGTTTATCACAGTTACATGACTTCTGCCCTTTCTTAATATGTGTTACATTTACAAAGTGAAAAATATTTCAATAGTTTAAGAAAGAAGGAGATGGCCCTGCAGATTCCAACAAGGGTAAATGTTAATAGGGAGCTTAGTCAGCATCAGGTGAGGTATTAAGTGCTTTACATTAAATCTTTTTTGTTGTTTGTTTGTCTTTTTAGGACCGCACCTAAAAAGGCATATGGAAGTTCACAGGCTAGGGGTCAAATTGGAGCTGTAGCTGCCGTTCTACACCACAGCCACAACAACTCAGGATCCGAGTGCATCTGCCACCTCCACCATAGCTCACAGCAACGCTGGATCCTTAATCCACTGAGTGAAGCCAGGGATTGCACTTGCATCCTCATGGATACCATTTGGGTTCCTTTCCACTGAGTCATGACATTAAATCTTTATAACCATTTTCCATTCGGGGAAAGTGACACAGGGAGGTTAAGCAATGCAGTTAGTGTTTTGTGTTACTCCTTGCAACCATTTTCCAGTTGCCAAAAGTGACAGAAAGAGACTAATTAACCCACAGTCACACAGTTAGTGAGCACAGAGACGTAAAAGAATTTGAACCCAAGGAGTTTCTGTTGTGTCTCAGTGGTAACAAACAAAGCTATTATCCATGGGGATGTGGGTTTAATCCCTGACCTCACTCAGTGGGTTAGGGATCTGATCTGGTATTGCCTTGAGCTGTGGTACAGGTCACAGATGCGGCTCGAATCCCATTTGCTGTGGCATAGGCCAGCAGCTGCAGCTCCAATTGGACCCCTAGCCTGGGAATTCCATGTACTGAAGGTTTGGCCCTAAAAACCAAAAAAAAAAAAAAAAAGGAATTTGAAATGGAGAAGCCTGACTTCACGTTCGATGTAAACTCCACACCCCTCAGCCAGTGTGTAAAAATAGCAAATCATATTTAGTCAGTCACTCATGGACAGTATGCAAAGGAGAAAGAGAGAGGTGTCAAACAGACACACACCACACATCTGCAAGTCACGACAGAAAAAAATCCTAACGTGCCAGGAGATGTCAGTAGGACCAGGATGGGGGAGGGGAGAGAAAAGGGACTTTTTCCTGATCCTGTAATGTCCTAGCTCTCTCTCTGTCTCTCTAGTGGGAGAATGTATTCTTGGGTTTCTTGAGTAGTTAAAACTCTGTATCAAAAAGTAGATTTAAGCAGTTCCCGTCATGGCTCAATGGTTAACGAATCCGACCAGGAACCATGAGGTTGCAGGTTCGATCCCTGGCCTTGCTCAGTGGGTTAAGGATCCGGCGTTGCCGTGAGCTGTGGTGTAGGTCGCAGATGCGGCTTGGATCCCGCGTTGCTGTGGCTGTGGTGTAGACCGGCGGCTGCAGCTCCTGTTAGACCCCTAGCCTGGGAACCTCCATATGCCACGGGCGCGGCTCTAGATAAGGCAAAAGACAAAATAAAATAAATAAATAAAAATAAAAACGGCACAACATAGCTAATGACAGGGTTGTGGGGGACAGCGGAGGCTTGGGAAAGCTCAGAAGAAGGATCACCAGACCTATGCAAGGTGTGAGAGGTCATGGAGGGTTTCTGCAGAGGTGACCTGAAAACTGAGAGAGAACCAGGTGGAGAAAGCAGATGTGCACTGAGCACTCTTGTGCCAGAGGAAGGAGAGAAAGAGAGAGAGGAACTGAAATTAGGAACATCAGTGTGTCTGAGTCAATGAGTTCAAGGGTGCCTCATGGGAGAGGTCAGCAGAGGTCAAGCCGTGCCAGGCAAGGCAGCTTGAGGGCAATGGGGAGCCATGGTCAATGTGAAAGTGAGGGAGGGCTGTGAGAACTGAGTTTCAGGGAGATTCCTTTAGTGGTGTGGAGAAAGGGTGCAGGGGGTGTCTAGAGGCAGGGTCCCCCGTAGGAATCTAGGAGGAACTAGGGCAGGGCCCCACCCTCTGGGGCCGGGGGAGGTTGCAGCTGCAGTGGGGCGCTGGGCACACAGAGCCTCTCTGTTCTCTGACCTCACTGAGGCTTTTGGGCTCATGAATTTTTCAGCCAAACAGGCCTTGAGTCTCAGATTCCAGGGCGCTGGGCCCAGGCTTTTGGGTTCTGTTTACTGTCTGAAAACATCTGAGGGCCCCAAGAGAAGGGCCCTTGCAAAGTTCAAGGATGCCCAGGCTGGGGATGCCTGACCGTGTCCTCAATCCACCTGGGTCAGCTACTGCGCAAGGGGCTGCGAGGAGCATGGAAGACCCCCCTCTTTTGGGCAGAGGCAGCATAAAACCTTGGGCTTTGCGGTGGCTTGGGTTCTATACCTGGCCCCGGGAACTTCCAAATGCTGCTGGAGGTGCCCCCAAATAACAACAACAACAAATCGTAGTGGTAAATAATAATAATAACAACATTATTGAGCATCTGTTCCATCCTAGGCACAGTTTCAAGCATCATGTCGGATGTAATAACTCAGTCGAGCTGCACTACAACTTAATTAGGAAAGAGCAGGGTTTGTTTTGTTTTACTGTGTTTTTTACTTTTTTTTTTGGCCTTTTAGGTCCGCATCCGTGGCAGTTCCCATGCTAGGGGTAGAATCGGAGCCGGAGCCGCAGCTGCCAGTCTATGCCACGGCCACAGCAACTCGGTATCCAAGCTGCATCTGCTACCTACACCACAGCTCATGGCAACACTGGATCCTTAACCCACTGAGTAGGGCCGGGGTTCAAACCTGCATCCTCATGGATACTAGTTGGGTTTGTTACTGCTGAGCACAGCAGGAATGCCTATATATGCTCTTCTTCAGATTCTTTTCCTTTATAGTTTATTACAGAATATTGAGTATAGTTCCTTGTGCTATAGAATAGGTTTTAGTTGGTTGTAGGAAAGTGCATTTTCAACAGTATTTCAGGGTCATTCAAATTGAGATCCTGGGAGGGGAGACCAGGTGCCCGAGGCCACCCAGATGGCTCCTTGCAGACCCAGGACTTGAGTCCAAGCAATAGGCTCCAGAACTTGTGCCCTCAACCAGCACACGTGCACAACAATAATAGAAATAAATGCTAGTACCAGCTTTGTGCCAGGTTCTTCCCTGAGACTTTCCCTTGGCTTGTCCTGGCTCTTAAGGTCATGGTGCAAATTCAGGGACTGGAAGCCCAAGAAGCCCTTAACACAGTTAAGGGCTGGGCAAATAGCCACAGGCAGTGATGCATTCTTATCCATCTTGTCTCTTGTCATCCTTTACAGGGACCCTCAGCTCCTTTTCTGATCTCTCTGCCTCAGGATCCACACCCCAAACCCCTGCCTTCAGATCTCCCATCCTCATCAGGAATCACCTTGTTTTCTGGTTTTCAAGATGCGTACCACGGAGTTCCCATTCTGGCTCAGCAGGTTGCGAACCTGACTAGCATTCATGAAGATGCAGGTCCCACCCCTGGCATCGCTCAGTGGGTTAAGGATCTGGCATTGCCATGAGCTGTGGTGTAGGTCGCAGATGCAGCTCGGATACCACATTGCTGTGGCTGTGATGTAGGTCAACAGCTACAGCTCTGATTCTACCTCTAGCCTATGAACTTCCCTATGCTGAGGGTGTGGCCTTAAAAGAGCAAAACAAGCAGACAAAGAACAACAACAGATGCATGGATAAAGATGTGCAAAGACACAATGGAATGCTACTCAGCCATAAAAAAGAATGAAATTTTGCCATTTGCAGCAACATGGATGGACTTGGAGGGCATTATAGTAAGTGAAATGTCAGACAGAAAGACAAATATGGGGGAGTTCCCTTTGTGGCTCAGTGGAACTGAACCCAACTAGTATCCATGAAGACATGGGTTTGATCCCTGGCCTTGCTCAGTGAGTTAAGGATCTGGTGTTGCCATGAGCTGTGGTGTAGGTCTCTGAGGCAGCTCAGATTCTACATTGCTGTGGCTGTGGAGTAGACTGGCAGTTGCAACTCCAATTTGACTCCTAGCCTGGGAAATTCCACACACTGCTGGTGTGGCCCACAAAAAATTAAATAAATAAAATAAAAATTTTTTTAAAAAGACAAATACTGTACGATATTTATATATGGAATCTATAAAATACAACAAATTGGAGTTCTCTGTTGGCTTAGCAAGTTAACGATGTGTTGTCACTGCTGGTGGTGAAGGTGCAGCCAAAAAAAAAAAGCAAACCTCCAAAACAACAAGCTGATGAATACAACAAAAAAGAAGCAGACACAGGAGTTCCCATCGTGGTTCAGTGGTTGACGAATCCAACTAGGAACCATGAGGTTGCGGGTTCGATCCCTGGCCTTGCTCAGTGGACTAAGGATCCAGCGTTTCCGTGAGCTGTGGTGTAGGTTGCAGATGCGGCTCAGATCCCACGTGGCTGTAGCTGTGGCGAAGGCCGGCGGCTACAGCTCCGATTAGACCCCTAGCCTGGGAACCTCCATATGCCATGGGTGCGGCCCTAGAAAAGGCCAAAAGCCAAAAAATAAAAAAAAAAAAGAAGCAGACACAGATACAGAGAATAAACGGTTACCATTGCTGGGGAGGGGCCATTCAGGGGAGGCAAGACACAAATTATCCTGTGTAAGACAGGAGACAAGAATGTATTTTAGGAGTTCCTGTCGTGCCTCAGTGGTTAATGAATCCGACTGGGAACCATGAGGTTGCGGTGTTCGATCCCTGGCCTTGCTCAGTGGGTTAAGGATCTGGCATTGCTGTGAGCTGTGGTGTAGGTTGCAGACGCGGCTTGGATCCCGCGTTGCTGTGGCTGTGGTGAAGGCCAGTGGCTACAGCTCCGATTAGACCCCTAGCCTGGGAACCTCCATATGCTGCGTGTGCGGCCCTAGAAAAAGGCCAAAAAAAGGGGAAAAAAGAATGTATTTTATAACACACAGGGAATATAGGAAATATTTTGTAATAACTGTACACGGAGTATGACCTTTAAAAATTGTATAAAAATGTGAAAATTACAAAAATAATTTTGGGGGCTGCACCAATGGCACACAGAAGTTCTAGGCCAGGGATCAAACCTACACCACAGCCGTGACAATGCTGGGTCCTCTAAGCCACTAGGGCACTAGGGAACTCCCTAACATTTTTTTAATAAAAGAGTAACATTAGGAATAATAATAAAAGCAGCTCCATTTGTCCTGTTCAGCATGCAAACCACAGTTCCTGTCACTGAGCGGAAGAAACTAATTAGTAAATATTTACGGTATTAATTAATTAGGCACACTTTGAGCACCCAGCTAGGCACTGGGGCCCCAGACATGAAAAGCACAAGTCCCTGCTCTGTGGGATGAATACGCGCGTGGTAGTGACAGGAGAAACGAATGAGTGGCTGGGTGGATGCTTGGTTGGATGCATAGATGGATGAATGGGTGGGTGAATAGTTTGTTGGCTGGATGGATAGATGGTTGGTCTGGGATCTCCGCCCAGCGCATCCACACTCCAGGACGCAAAGGGAAAGTGAGGCGGGGCAGCGGTCCCAGCCGAAGCTCCGCCCCGCAGCGTCTTCTCGTCGGCAGACAGCGCCGCTCACCTGGAGACCTCCCCTTTAAGACGCGCTCACCTGGGTCCTCACCTGCGCGCGGGCGCTTCCGCAGGAAGAAGGAAGCGGCGCCACTGTCGCCTCCCGGAGTTCCCTCCCCACTTCCCTGGGCTGCCGGTCGCCACCATGTCCGCCTCGGCTGTGTTTATCCTCGACGTCAAGGGCAAGGTGAGGCTGGCGGCGGGGAGGAGGGGACAGACAGGTGAGGCTGCGCTCTGCCAGACCCAGGGGGGCCCCTCCTCGCGGGTAGCGAGGCCCCAGAAAGCTCGGAGGCGTGGGAACACCCCTCCCCCAAGGCCTGGGTGTCCCGCGCTAATCCCACCTCCGCTGTTTACCAGCCCTGTGTCTGAGGCAAGGGCCCTCGCCTCTCTCAGCCTCAGTCTCCCTGTCTGTGTAAATGGGAATGAATAAGAGGTCCCCACCCAAGAAGAGTGAACACAAGCCCATGCCTGTATACTAGTGAGCACAGTATCCCTGCTGCAAACATTTGGCCTTTAATCAGTTGAAATAATTTCTATCACTATCATCATCCTCAGTATTATTATTTGGGGAGAACAGCAGGGGCAGAAGACCCCAATTCCCCTTTGGGGCTGCCTTGTCCCTTTCTGGAGCCCCCTCCCATTTGTCATGTCATTCAACAGCAATAACAATAGTGGTGAAAGCAATATTCCTGAAAATAATAATATTGAGAGCTAAGATGTGTGAGGACCTGCTGGGTGCACCCTGGGTTCTAAAACCCTGGACTACACAGCCTGCCCAAGTAGGTACTGTTATTATTGACTTCTACTGCCTGCCAGACAGAGCATATGAGCTAGGAGAGATATATAGATATAATCATTTCTTTTCTTTTTTTTGTTTTTTTTTTCTTTTATTTTCTTGGCCACGCCCATGGCATGTGGAAATTCCTGGGCCAAGGAATCCAACTCAAGCCACAGCAGTGACAATGGCGGACGCTTAACCTGCTGAGACACTAGGGAACTCCTCTTTCTCCTTTTCTTTCTTCCTTTCTTCTTCTTTCCTTTTTTTTTTTTTTTTTCTTTATATGGAGTTCCCCTGGGCTACGGATCAGATCCAGGTAGCAGTTGTGACCTATGCTGCAGCTTTGGCAACACCAGATCCTTCACTCACTGTGCCAGGCTGGGGATCAAACCTGCATCCCAGTGCTGCACAGAAACACTCCCGATCCCATTGTGCCATAGTGGGAACTCCTCTATTTCTTTCCTTTCATCATCTCTGCCTTACCTATTTGGTGATATAAGCCTTACTTGAGAGCAGGAATTCTAGAGCCAGGAAGCCTTTGTTCAATTCCTGGCTTCCTCACTTACAGCGGATGTGATTCATACTTCAGTTTCCCCATCTGAAAAATGGAGATGATGAGACCACCAGCCTCACAGTTGTGGTGACAATGAAATAAATCAGCAAACATCCAGGCTTAGCAGAGCATGGCCTAGATGTCAGGAAAGGTTCTAGCACTCTCACTGCTCTCACGTGCCCATTTTACAGAGGAGGAAACTGAGGTGCAGAGAGGCAGAGCCTTGCCCACACCCCTCAGCCAGCAAGTAGGATCAGAGCCTCGTGCTCTGATGCCCCTGGCTGGAGGGTCCCTGGATCCCAGAGGTGACCAGCCCTTCTCTGCCCACCCTCAGCCCTTGATCAGCCGCAACTACAAGGGCGACGTGGCCATGAGCGAGATCGAGCACTTCATGCCTCTGCTTATGCAGCGGGAGGAGGAGGGTGCCCTGGCCCCACTGCTGAGCCACGGCCGGGTCCACTTCCTCTGGATCAAATACAGCAACCTTTACTGTATCCAGCCACCGTGGGTCCCTGGGGGCTTGGGGTGGTGGCAGCTCAGGCCCAGAGAAGGTGGGTCAGGACAGGAGACACACAGCCCGTGGTGGCTCAGGATGGAGGGTGAGGGTGGTCAGGGTGGGGGTTCAAGGTCTGTGCTCCGTTGGAACCCTCCGAAATGGCACCTTTTCCTTAACCCCGCTGCCTGCAGTGGTGGCCACCACCCTGAAGAATGCCAACGCCTCCCTCGTCTACTCCTTCCTGTACAAGACAGTGGAGGTAGGTCCTGGCCTTCCATCGGCTGCCTGGTCTGTCTGTCCACCTGTTCTGTCCACCTCTTTCAGGATCCATCTCTCTAGGAAGCTTTCCCTGACCCCCCTGGGGGTGTCCCCATCAACGCCCCATCACTCTTTGTTCTCATTAGTTGCTGTGGGATCATCTCTCCTTATAGGGCAGGGACCAGGGAGGTTCCTCAGAGGGTACATTGCTCAAATCTGAGCTGAGGGGATAGTTCCCATTGTGGCTCAGTGGCAAAGAGCCTGACTGGTAACCGTGAGGATGCAGGTTCGATCCCTGGCCTCGCTCAGCGGGTTAAGGATCTGGCATTGCCGAGTTGCAGATGCAGCTCGGATCCCGCATTGCTCTGGCTGTGGTGTAGGCCAGCGGCTACAACTCTGATTTGACCCCTAGCCTGGGAACCTCCATATGCCATGAGTGAGGCCCTAGAAAAGGCAAAAAAGACAAAAAACCCCAAAACACTTTATTCTAAGGTGGATCTGTTAACATCACCAGACACACAGGGATCCACAAAAAATGATTCTGAGCTTTTCTAATTCCTCTTCCAGGAAGACTTTCTGGCCTTCCCTGCCTCTGGGCTCCTGTTTGTCTTGTGGTTTTCTCATCATTGCACCCAGCATGTTTAATACTACTGGTTCCACTACCAGTCCGTTTCCCGCACTATACCATTCTATGAGGGCAGGGACCCTGTTAGATTTGTTTCACTATTAATAGCCTCGCACTGGTATACAGTAGGTGCTCAATAGTTGCTTTTTTGGGGTGGCTGACTGGACGAGTGGCGACCCAGCCCATCGCAGAGGCTACACCAGTCCCACCTGTGGGCTTCCGTCTCTCCGAACCCTCAGGTATTCTCCGAATACTTCAAGGAGCTGGAGGAGGAGAGCATCAGAGACAACTTTGTTATCATCTACGAGCTGCTGGATGAGCTCATGGACTTTGGCTTCCCCCAGACCACGGACAGCAAAATCCTGCAGGAGTGAGTGGGCCACGGGACAGCCACAGGGTGGGGGGAAGTCGGGGCGGGCCAGGGAAGAGCCTCTGGGCCCACCCTGCCCTCCTGCCAGGTACATCACGCAGCAGGGCAACAAGCTGGAGACTGGCAAGTCGCGGGTGCCGCCCACCGTCACCAACGCTGTGTCCTGGCGCTCCGAGGGCATAAAGTACAAGAAGAACGAGGTCTTCATCGATGTCATAGAGTCAGTCAACCTGCTGGTGAGCCCCCACATCTCCGACCCACCCTGCCACAGCCTCGGGGCATGGGAGGGGGCCCCTAGTGCTGCTGACCCCGCCACGTGTGCATCTTCAGGTCAACGCCAATGGCAGTGTCCTGCTGAGTGAGATCGTGGGCACCATTAAACTCAAGGTGTTTCTGTCGGGAATGCCTGAGCTGCGGCTGGGCCTCAACGACCGCGTGCTCTTCGAGCTCACTGGCCGTAAGCTTCTGGAAGAGGGGGCACGGGGAGTCTGAGACTCACTTCCTTGGGGGACAGAACCGAGAGAGTTGCGAATAGCGCTCGCGCGCACTCTGCTGGTCATTATCAGTACTGCAGCTGCTGGTTCTTGGACCGCTTAACACAGCTTCATTACTGAGTACTAGGTGCAAGGACACAGCAGTGAAGGGAAAAAAAACCCGCCCTCCTGGAGCTGACAGGAAAGAGAATAGCATCATATTTAACAACTTGACTGCGAGAGCCTGATTCTCTGGGTTCTGATCCTAGCTCTGGTCCTGGCCAGTTTGGGGACCCTGGGCAAGTTACTTATCCGTTCCACACCTCAGTTTACTCATCTGTAAAATGGGGATGATCCTAGCCATAGCTGGGGAAGGTAGGGTTAGGGACGGGCTCCAGGGTCACCCCACTAACTCGGCTCCGAGTTTCAGGGAGCAAGAACAAGTCTGTGGAACTAGAGGATGTGAAGTTCCACCAGTGTGTGCGGCTCTCTCGCTTTGACAATGACCGCACCATCTCCTTCATCCCGCCCGACGGTGACTTCGAGCTCATGTCCTACCGCCTCAGCACTCAGGTGAGGCAGGGTCAAGACCACGGCGGGGGACAAGAATTGGCCCAGACCCTCTAAGAACTCCTTCTTCCTCTATCTGTAGGTCAAGCCACTGATCTGGATTGAATCCGTAATTGAGAAATTCTCCCACAGCCGCGTGGAGATCATGGTCAAGGTGGGCCCTGGGGAATAATTATTCGTAATGCTCGATCTGCCCCCTCCCATCGCCCTCATCTCCCACCTCCCTCCCTGCTCCTCACTTCCTTCCAGCCACACTAGTCTCCTGGCTGGTTCTCACACATGCCAGGCATGGTCCCCAACTGTTCCCTCTCCCTGGGTCACTCTGCCCCCAGCCACCCAGATATCCACATGGCTCCTTTCCTCACCTCCTTCAGCTCTTTGCTTAAATGCCACCTCCTCAGAGGAGCCTTCCCTGATTTCCTCACTTCCCTTCCTTGTGCTGTTTTTCCTATATTACCACCATCTGCCACATGATCTGTTTTACTTATTTGTCTTCATATATGTATATAAACCATATAGTGTATTTCTGTTTTAAAGAATAATAGTAAACCACCCAGCTTATTTGCACATGCTTGGCTTCACCAGAGCCTCGGAACCCCCAAACTGTCCCTCCCCCAATTACTGCTCCCCTCTTACCCACAGGTAGTCACCATTTTTAATTTCCTGTAAATTACTTCTTTGCTTTTCTTTGCAATTTTGCCACCCATGTTTGTAACCGTAAAGATTTCATCCTGCTGGTTTCTAACCTTTATATCCATGAATTCAAGCTAAGTGACTCTTTTTTTCTTTTGGCTGCCCCCATGGCATGCAGAAGTTCCCAGGCCAGGGATCGAACCCACACTACAGCAGTGATCCGAGCCACAGCAGTGACAACACTGAATGCCTAATCTCCTGAGCCACCAGAGAACTCTGTAATGTTGATTTTTTTTTTTTTTTAGGGCCACACCTGAAGCATGTGGAAGTTTTCAGGCTAGGGGTTGAATCACAGCTGCAGCTGCTAGCCTATGCCACAGCCACAGTAACACTGGATCCAAGCCTCTTCTGCAACCTACACTGCAGCTCACAGCAACACTGGATCCTTAACCCACTGGGCGGGGCCAGGAGTTGAACCTACATCCTCATGGATACTAGTCAGGTTCGTTTCCGCTGAGCCACGATGGGAACTTCCTGTAATGTTGATTTTAAGAGGAATCCCACTAGCCATAGCCATTACTGCAGCCATTTTTGTGGCTCTAGAATATTCCACCATGAGAATATTCTATCCCTTGTCTTGTATGCCTTGTTTTCATTTCTTCTCCATTTCACATGGCCGTGAACAGCTCTGTGCATAATCCAGTGCTCCAAGCAAGGGCCTCACAGAGCATATACTGAAGATGGGGAAACGGAGGCCCAGAAGGATTAAGATGTCATTCATCTAGGAGGAGGTGTGGGGCACATTGAGCTTGGGTCTGCCTGGCTCAAGAGCTTGTGTTCTCAGATTTAACTTTGGTCCCCGATCTTGGGGTCCCAGGGAAGCTGGGTTGCAGAGTAGGTGGTCATCAGGGTGGTGGTAGTGGGTGGGGGTGTTGATGCAGCCCTATGCCCCCTTTTCTCTGCAGGCAGGGAAAGGGGAAGGGGCCATTAAATCTAGAACCTTCCATAAAGAACATCTCCTGGAGTTCCCCGGTGGCTCAGGGGGTTAAGGATCTGGCATTGTCACTGCTGTGGCTCAGGTTCAGTCCCTGGCCCAGGAACTTATGCATGCTCTGGGCACAGCCAGAAATAAATAAATAAAAGGAAGAACATCCCTGCCTCTCCTTTTACCTCCAGGTCCTCTGCCCCCGATCCCACCTCTCATATATCCCCCTCCCCCAAATTAACAAATAACGATAGTCAACTTAATGCTAGCTACTGCACAGGGACACAGAGTTCTTCTTCTTTTTTTTTTTGGTCTTTTTAGGGCTACACTTGCGGCATATGGAGGTTCCCAGGCTAGGGGTCGAATCAGAGCTGCAGTTGCTGGCCTGCACCACAGCCACAGCAACACGGGATCTGAGCTGCCTCTGTGACCTATACCACAGCTCATGGCAACGCCAGATCCTTAACCCTCTGAGCGAGGCCAGGGATTGAACCTGCGACCTCATGGATACTAGTCGGGTTCGTTAACCGCTGAGTCACAACGGGAACTCCAGAACACAGAATTCTTGTGTTGAAAAGCTTGTCCCATGTCACACAGATCTAAATCTAGATCTAATGTTGTAATTTGTTTATTTGTCTTGGGATTGTTTTTCGGTGTTTTGCTTGTTTTTTTGGTCCACTCCCATGGCATGTGGAAGTTCCCAGGCCAGGGACTGAGCCTGTGCCATAGAAATGATCTGAGACCCAGCAGTGACAAATTCAGATTCTTAACCCATTCAGTCACCAGGAAACTGAATAGACATAAGGAGAGCATGCGAGGACTGAGAACACAGGCTCAGGTTGAATTCCTGCTGTGCCAGTTACCAGCTATGTGATTCGGGCAAAGTGCTCTTTCTGTCATCTCCTCATCCATAAAATGGAATTAAGGAATGGATCCTACTTGAGAGAATTAGTGAAAGAGTTAAGTGCTTGGCACAGGGCCCCACATGAGGTAAGGGCTCAGTAAACGCCAGCTTTCCAGCGAAAACTGTGATGGGCTGAGGGACGCGCTCAGACCGTGCAGTCAGAAGTTTCAGCTGTGCATCTTGGTCAGAAGCTTTATTTTCTCATCTGTGAAGTGAGCTGAGAGCAGAGCCTGCACTAAGGGCTGCTCAAATGAAGGATCGTTTTGAACCACGCAAAGTGTATGGACACTTTCCAAATGGAAGGCCAAGAGCAGGGCCTCTGGAGTTCCTTTTGTGGCTCAGTGGGTTAAGAATACAACTTGTAACCATGAGGATGAAGTTTCGATGCCTGGCCTCATTCAGTGCATTAAAGGTCCCGCGTTACTGTGGCTGTGGTGTAGGCTGGCAGCTGTAGCTCTGATTTAACCCCTAGCCCGGGAATTTCCATATGCGACATGTGCAGCCCTTAAAAGAAACCCCCTTGAGGACGTGAGTTCAATCCTTGGTCACACTCAGTGGGTTAAGGATCTGGTGTTGCTGTGAGCAGCAGTGTAGATCGCAGATGCGGCTCGGATCTGATGTGCCTGTGTCTGTGGCTGTGGCATAGACTGGCAGCTGCAGCTCCGATCGGACCCCTAGCCTGGGAACCTCCATATGCTGCATCTTCGCCCTTAAAAAAAAAAAAATAGGAGCAGGGCCTCTAGAGTCTCTTGTGGGTGTGGACTCCGGCTCTGCCACTTTGTTGGCTGTGCACCTCCAGGCCAATGCCTTAACTTCTCTGTTTCCTCGTCTGGAACCTGGACAGGATCACGGTCCCCACTTCAGGTTGTGCAGGCTCCCGGTGGGATGATGCGCGGAAAGCACGTGGTGAATATCCGCATGAGTGGATTCTTCGCGACCCCCGCTCTCTTCACTGACAGGCTAAGGGGCAGTTTAAGAAGCAGTCGGTGGCCAACAGTGTGGAGATATCAGTGCCTGTTCCCAGCGACGCTGACTCCCCACGTTTCAAGACCAGTGTGGGCAGTGCCAAGTACGTGCCAGAGAAGAACATCGTTATCTGGAGCATCAAGTCCTTCCCCGTGAGTACGGGGCGCTGGCGGCGGTGGGGCGGGTATCTGGGGGCCTGGACCCTGCTGCTTGTGACCAAGGCAGAGAATAAAGCTGGTCGCCATGTGTGCGTGCACGTGGCTATCCTTCCGGGGAGAGAAAGCCAGAAACTGGGCCAGTCTGGTGGTTAAGCTCTCCTGTCCCAAGTCTTTGGGTTTTTTGCTTTTTAGGGCCACACCCATGGCTCATGGAGGTTCCCAGGCTAGGGGTTGGATCAGAGCTTTTGCTGCTGGCCTACACCACAAATCACGGCAACGCTGGATCCTTAACCTACTGAGCGAGGCCAGGGATTGAACCTGTGTCCTCATGGATACTGGTCAGATTCATTTCCACTGAGCCACGATGGGAACTCCTCTCCTGTCCCAGTTTTTGAGGAAACTAGCCCTGGGTTCAGATTGCTCACCCTTGGCTCTCTGAACTAGATGGGCTTGGGAAACCCACTTCCTCTCATGGAACCTCAGTTTGCCCATCTGTGAAACAGGCAGGATCATGTTACGGCCCCCACCCCCCACCCCAGCTGCTGGGGGCTGCTGGAGGATCTGGTCTCTCTCTGGGATCTGGGGACGTTCCCTGGGGCCCAGAAAATGGGAGATGGTCATTAGAAGGCCCTCAACCAGGAGTTCCCATTGCGGTTCAGTGGGTTAAGACCTGACATAGTGTCTGTGAGGATACAGGTTCGATCCCTGGCTTTGCTCAGTAGGTTAAGGCTCTGGTGTTGCCACAAGCTGTGGTGCAGGTCACAGATGCGGCTGGGATCCAGTGTTGTCCTGGCTGTGGCGTAGGCCTCAGCCTCAGCTCTGATTCAACTGCTAGCCCGGGAACTTCCATATGCTGCAGGTGTGGCCGTAAAAAGTAAAAAAAAAAAAAAAAAAAAGAAGCCTGCCCCAGGGACATGAAGGCGCCCCCTCAATGTGTCTTATACCCCCGTGTGCCCTCAGGGGGGCAAGGAGTACCTGATGCGTGCCCACTTTGGCCTCCCCAGCGTGGAGAAGGAGGAGGTGGAGGGCCGGCCCCCCATTGGGGTCAAGTTTGAAATCCCCTACTTCACCGTCTCCGGGATCCAGGTGAGGGGAGTGGGCGGGGGCCCCTCTCCTTGACCTCTGTGGGATCCCTTCTCTCCCATCTCGTGTCTTGGACCCCCTCCCTTCCCTGGCCTGGGTCATCTCTCCTTTGCCATGAGCCTTATCTTTTCCTAGAACAGTGTTGCCTTTTCTGCTCTCAGCCCAGGCCCCTACCCCTCTCGCTTTGTCCTGTGCGGCGGTTCCGTATTCTAACACTGCCCTCGCCACATTTTTGCCCTGAGCCATGTGACTTCATTACTCCCAGCTTATGCGTTCTCTTTTTTTAAAATTGTAGTTGATGGCCTATGCTCTCGCTCTCTTTTTTTTTTTGTCTTTTTGCTTTTTATTTTGTACTCCTATGCTCTCTTATTCCCCCAAATTATGTGTTCCCCTGGTCCCGCTGGCTCTCTCCCCCTATAGCCGGGGCACCTCCTTTCATCTTCTTGCAGGTCCGATATATGAAGATCATCGAGAAGAGTGGTTACCAGGCCCTGCCCTGGGTCCGCTATATCACGCAGAGTGGCGGTAAGACAGCCTGGCTCCCTGGGATGGTGGGGACAAGGAGATGAAGGGGATGGTCTTGGGGGGCGCTTTGACACATTCTGTCTCAGAGGGTGCCAGACCTCAGCAGGCTTGGCTGCAGGTCTACCCCATCTTTGTCAGTGTGTCACTGTGGGCCTCGGTTTGCCGATCTTTAAAATGGGGACAGAGAGTTCCCTCGTGGCTTGGTGGGTTAAGTATCCGGTGTTATCACTGCTGTGGCTCTGGTTATAGTTGTGACGCAAGTTCAGTCCCTGGCCCAGGAACTTCTGCATGCCACAGGCATGGCCAAAAATTAAAAAAAAAAAAAAAAAAGGGTTAAGGATCCGGCATTGTTGCTGCAGGTGTGGCTTGGGTCACAACTGTGGCTCAGATCTGATCCCTAGCCTGGGAACTCCGTATGCCACCGGGCAGCCAAAAAAAGGGGGGAGCGTGGAATTTGCCATTTCCAGGGTTTAGATGAGGAGCTGAACACGTAGCAGCGCCATCTACTGCCTGGAAACAGGCTTGTTGCTATGGTTACTGTCCCTGTCCTTTTTTTTTTTTTTTTAGGGCTGCAATGAAGCATATGGAAGTTCCCGGGCTAGGGGCTGGACTGGAGCTGTAGCTGCCAGCCTACACCACAGCCACAGCAACTTGGATCCGAGCCACATCTTCGAACTACACCCCAGTTCACAGCAACACCGGACCCTTTACCCACTGGGCGAGGCCAGGGATCGAATCTGTGTCCTCATGGATCCTAGTTGGGCTCATTACTGCTAAGCCATGATGGGAACTCCTTGTTACTGTCCCTGTGTTTGAGCCCATCCTTAGCCTTGTTAAATATGTGGTTAATCATGAACAGCGAGGAAAGGGATGGATTTGGGGATGGGTGGGGGGCTGTCCTTCTGTCTTCTTTCTCTAGTTCTGAGGTGGTCCCCACTCATTGTTTCCCTGCAGATTATCAACTTCGTACCAGCTAGAAAGGAGAAGAGGTGGGGGCTTGAACATGGGCCATCCTTTCCCCAGGCCCCTGACTGAAGACTCTAGAGAGAGGGAGGGACGATGGGGTGCGTGTTTATGTGTGTGAGGGCAGCATCTGAATTGGCAGTTTCTTGCTCTCAGCCCCTGGGTCACTCCTAGACTTTTCTTTTACACATAGGCTGGGAGGGGTGGTTTCCCTTTTTCTAGGCTCCTGCCCCTCCCCACCTCCAATTTTATATGAAGAAATAGAAGAGGGGCTTGAAGTCCCCCTCATGAGTGCCTTCTTGCAGTGACCTGCCTTAGGAGGTGGGGGGGAGCTCCTCCCCCACAGCTGCTGAGCCCAGAGGCCCCGCTGGCCCATTCTGAGTTTTAGGATGGCATTAAAAAAAATTAATCTAGCTCCTGTGTATGTGCTTTTTTGCTGGGGGCTGTGGATGCCAGCCAAGTCCCTGAAGTGCTGGGATAAGAGTAGGCAACACATAGCCATTCCTCAGCCCCGGTCATTGCTCATCTAGGCCGTCCCTGTCTGTTGCCTCCATCCACCTTGGTCCCCCTGGCTCCGGGCTTCCCTCCCCCACGAGAGCCATTTCCCCTCGTAGCCGCCAGAGGGCACCTGTTAACTCCTAAGTCAGATCGTGGCTTCTACGCTCAGAACCCTCCCAGGGTTCCGTTCTCTTTAAAAAGTAAAAGTCAAGTGCTCACCGCAGCCCACAGGCCCGATGAGCATTATCCCTCCCTTTCACCTTGCTCTTGCCTCCTCCCCACTCTCTCCCTCTATACCTCACTCTTCCTGTACTTACTAGGCACGCTCCCACCACAGGGCCTTTGGGTCTGTAGCTCCTCCACTTGGCATGCTTTTCCCCAGAAATCCACACGGCTCTTTCCCTCATCTTCAGGTCTCAAACCAAGTGTTACCACCTCAGGGTGGCCCTTTCTGACCTCTTAATTTCAAAGGCTTTCCTTTCCCAAGAAAGGAATTACTTAATCACGTTTTATCAGTATATCACTGAAAATATTTACCGATTTATCCAGCCCTAAACGGTAGGTGTCCCGCAGCAGGAGGTACCTGGCTTGCTCTCCACTTGGGCGCCTGGTGTAGTAGGTGCTCAGCAAATGTTTGAAGGCCTCTGTTAAGAGCCTCCGACCGCGACTGTTGCCTCCCAGGCTCATCCACGTGGCAGCTGCAGCGTGAAATTTCCTCCAAGCCTTTGCACTTGAATGTGATTCCTTCCTCATCTATCCCATTTCCACATTTTTTCTTCACGCTGCTTAACGCTATCTAAATTTATTTGCTTGAATGTACGCTCCCCAACGAGGGAAAGGACTCCTGCACCGAGAGTGAATTAATGAAATAAAGCGCTCGGCGTACAGTAAGTGCTAATAAATGAACGGTAGAATCCCGAAGTGGGCGGCCGCAGCCCTGCCTTCCTGACCCCGAAGGTGCCGAGGTCCTGGAGCAGCCCGCGCTACCCTGCCCTGCCCTTTCTCCTCCGGGTCAGTTAAACAGGCCCTCTTTCCCGCCCGCCCGGTGCGTTTGAAAAACCGAAAACCCCGCCATCGCCGGCGGTCCACCGGTTGTCGAAGCTCGTCCAATCAGCAACGGCCCAGCCCACGCCGGCGCGCAAAGCTCACCCGGCGACATGTGACTATTGGCTGCGCTGGCCGCGTGGGCGGGGCACCACAGGGTCGCAAGCCGGGCAATACGGCTGGGCTACAACGTAGCGAGTTCATAAGAAAACAAATCCGCGGCGTTCGGGGGCGGGGTCCCGAGCACGCTGGCTCCGCCCCCTGGCGGCCGGCTCGGCTACTGCGGCGGCGGCGGCGTCTGTTCAGAACAGACCCCGCCCGTCGAGGAGGAGGGAGGGTGAGTTGGGGGAGACCCGGCCCCCAAGGGGCGGGCGCCGGGCAGGCCCCTGCGGGCGGCGGAGGGTTGGGCCCAGCTCTCAGCCCCTCGCTACCCACCCGCTGACAGGGGGAGGAGCCAGCCCGGAGGGCTGGGGTCGCGTCGGAGCCCCGGACTAGCTAGTGGGACCCGGAGCTTAGCGCAGGCCGGGGACGCGACTGGAGGGTTGTTAGGGCCAGCGCCGCTGGGTCCCCCGCACTGACCGCACCGGGGTGGGGCGAGGGGCTTCTCAGGCCGCCAGTATCGATATGCTGCTAGAGGAGGTCTGCGCCGGCGACCGGCTGAGCGGAGCGGCGGCCCGGGGCGACGTGCAGGAGGTGCGCCGCCTTCTGCACCGCGAGCTGGTGCACCCCGACGTCCTGAACCGCTTTGGCAAGACGGCGCTGCAGGTGAGGCCTGGCCGACCCCGCAGCGAGGGTGAGGCGGGGAGCGGGGCGAGGACCGGGGCCCCAGACCCCTTCCTTCTCGTCTCCTGTTCCCGGTGGCCAGCTGGGGTCTGTTCCTCCATCTCTGGGCTGACTTGGCTCCCTGATGTCCCCTTTCTTAGGTGGGTGGTGGATGGGATTAGGTTGGGGGAGGGGAAGGCTTTCCATCTTTGGAGAATTCCTTGTTCTCTGATTGCGGAGGATTCAGTTTCCCTGGAGAAGTTCTTATTCCGTGGGTGAGGGTTCAGCTTCTTTGAATCCTGGTTTCATGGGGACAGCTTCGGTTTCTTGGAGCTTCCATGGAGGATTCGATCGCTGGAAAGAGGGATTCATATTTCCAGGGCGTCCCCATCATCTGCGGGGGGCGGGGATAGTTTCTCTGAGAGGTATCCAGCTTCGGGGAGGGGGTCCTCCCTGGGGTCTCCATTCCTGGTGATTTTCATATTGGAATATTATGGGAAGGATCCCAGTAAGGGAGTGCACGGGGTCCCTATTCCCTTGGGGGCATTTACAAAGTGGGAGCCCCATTTCTTGAAGGGGTGAGGTACCCTGTAGAGCATCCCCATTATATGGCAGGGGGACATTCCTTGGAGAAGGGATTTCAAATTCCCTGGGTCTCTCCTTTCCCCTGATGAGGGTGTTCTCGTCCTCTGCGGTCCGCTTCCTGGTGGGGGTTTCATATTTCCTGATGATTTCCCATATGTGGAGAGAAGTGTCTCTGGTTCCTTGGGGGAGCGTCTTAGGTTCCTTGAAAGTTTCCTTGGGGGCTCTTCCCTAGGCAGTGTATTATCCTTGGTGGTGGCACAGGGGAGGGGGGGTGACCAGTTTTTCGAGGGTCCTTGTTCTCAGCAGATCTTGTTCTCTGGGGTCTCAACAGCTGCCTGGGAGCTTATATTCTCCCAAGTTTCTCATGCTCTAGAGGACCTTGTCTCTGGCATTCTGTGCTCCTGAATGACCCTTTTCTAGTCCCCCATTTTCCTAGGCCTCCTCTTTTGAGGACCCCCTGACCCTCTGTCCCCAACAGGTCATGATGTTTGGCAGCCCCACCATTGCCCTGGAGCTCCTGAAACAAGGCGCCAGCCCCAATGTCCAGGACGCCTCCGGCACCACTCCAGCCCACGATGCAGCCCGCACTGGATTCCTTGACACCCTGAAAGTGTTGGTAGAGCATGGCGCTGATGTCAATGCACCTGATGGCACCGGGGCACTCCCCATTCATCTGGCTGTGAGAGAGGGCCACACCTCTGTGGTCAGCTTTCTGGCTGCCGAGTCTGATCTCCATCACAGGGACGCCAGGGGGCTCACACCCCTGGAGCTGGCAAGGGGGAGAGGCGCTCAGGATCTCCTGGACATACTGCAGCGGCATACGGTGGCACCACTGTGACCTGGAGCCACCCACTCCAGCAACAGGACCCGGCTGGGTTCTGTGTCAGCAGAGAAGGGAAGAAATACTTTTTCCCTTAGCTCCTCCTGCCCACTGCCGAGGGGCACAAGTTTGTGGCTTGTTGGTGTTGATTTCTGGGGTGTGTGTGTTTGAGGTGCATTTCTCTTTTTTTTTTTCTCACCCCTTTTGGTGTATTGGGCAGAGAAGGGCTCCTGCAGGCAACAGCCACCTAAACGGTTCAGTTTCCTCCATCCCCCAGACTGCTGGGGCTACAGACAAGTCCCAAGGGCAGAGCGTTTAAAGCCCTAGCCCTAGAGTGAGGTCATTCCATCCAAGGCTCCTGGAACCTGTCGACCTTGGCCGGCTGTACCCAGAGCTGGACCTCAAGTGTGCACACTGCTTTCGGGCATGGGGGAGGGGGGGTGTTCCAAATCAACAAAAGGGTAGTATGAGTTCATTCATATTTTGTTGAAAACTTGTTTTCCAGACCCTTGTACAGCGTTAACAAATTCTATTTATTAAGCTTTATGGAAAAACATTGTTATGTGTGTAATTTAATGTTTTTACCCATTAAATTAAGACTTGTGCATGATCATTGCGCCAGTGGCTTCTGATTTTTGAGGCTGCGATGGAGAATCGTGCGTTCAGGATGTTTGTGGGGGTGGGCACCCGGGTCGCGGATCGCGGATCCTTTGGGGGAGGGGAGAGAGTGGTAATTCCCAAGGCGCCAGGGGTGAGTGAGCTGGGTGGGGCAGCGGTTTGCGCTGTCGGAACGGAAGGGAGGCAGGAAACCGCGAGTGGAGAAAGGGCCCCCAGATGTCAGCTGGGTGCCGGGAGCCCTGGGGGTGGGGGAGTGGGGTGGTGGGCGGTGGCTGTAGCCTTCCCTGTAGAGGCGTGGCCCAAGGGTGGGGACTGCCGTCACAGGGCTTGGGATCCCGGAAGGGCCGCCGACTGGGTTAGGTGCTGTCCACGAGGCTCCGCCCCATTTAAAGCCAGTTTGCTAGGGAGTAGCCCCGCCCCTTGGGGGTGTGGCCTCCAAGAGCATGCGCAGTGAGCCCAGAGCCGCCATGCCGGAACCGCGCGGGTCGTCGCCCCTGCGAGTGAACGCGGCTTTTGCCGCGCGGTACGGCCGCTACCGGGAGCGCGAGGAGCTGCAGCGGCGTGAGTGCGGGGCGCATGCGCACGGGCCGCCGGCGCATGCAGGGCGGTCGGGAAGTGGGCTTATTCTGGTCCCCCAGGCTGACTTGGGGGCTCCCAATCCATGCCCCACAGTCAAAGATCGCTACGGAGACCAGGACAGCAGTGGCGACTCCAGCTCAGAGTCTGACTCCAGCGACGAGCGCGTGGTGAGCTTACCCGCCACCGTCCTGAACTTGGGGAGGCTTCCGAGCCCACCATCCTGGCCAGGCTTATAGGGAGCGGCTAACTCCCATCACCGACGCGCCCTAGGGGAGCTTTCAACTCCCGCCCTCCATTTCCTTGAGAGCCAGACAGCGCACTCCCCATCCCCAGGGGGTGGCCAGATTCCCCTACCTCGCCTTTCCCACCTCGGATCCACTGGCGCATCTTGACTTGTGAGGTGTTACCCTCTGTCCACCTTTTTGTCCCTAACAGTCTAACTCTCAGCGCCTGCCTCTCCCCCCAAAGTTGGGCATCCCTCTGCCACATGGGGCACCCACCTTTTCCCCACATCAGCCCTGGGCTTCCCAGTCCCCCTGAGCGGTCCAGCCCTTTCTCTCCATTCTTCCCGTGCCCTTTCTGCCCACCTAGCCCTGTGTCTTGAATCCCGTACTGACGCCAGGAAGTAACCTCCCTTGCTCACTACCTCCATCTCCTGTCCTGTACCTCTGTGTGGACCACCCCCAAGAGGGCCCCTCTCCCACCTCCACCCATTTGCCTCCCTTCTACTCAGATCCAGCCCTCCACCCCCCACCTGCCTCTCTAGCCAGATTCCCCCTCCTTCTTCCTAATATGTGCCCCCCCCACCCTAATTCCCACACCCTCTCAGCCCACCTGCCCCTGGTGCCCCCATCACAGCCTCCTTCTGAAATCTGTCTCTGCCCCTTTTCCTGCCCTAGGAATTTGACCCCCAGCAGGAGCGTGACTTTTATAGGACTCTCTCGCTGTTGAAGAAGAAGGACCCCCGGATTTATCAGAAGGATGCCACCTTCTATCAGAGAACAGGTCTGGGGCTGCTCATCTTACTTTGTTTTGTTTTGCTTTTTGTTTTTTGAGGGCCGCACCCTCAGCATATGACGGTTCCCAGGCTAAGGATCGAATCTGAGATGTAACTGCCAGCCTACACCACAGCAACTCGGGATCCAAGCTGCATTTGAGACCTACACCACAGCTCAGGGCAATGCTGGATCCTTAACCCACTGAGCGAGGCCGGGGATTGAACCCACATCTTCGTGGATACTAGCTGGGTTCGTTAACCACTGAGCCACGACGGGAACTCCAGGGCTGCTCATCTTGAGGCCCAGTTTCCTCATTGCCTTATGGGCTGTTGCGATTATTTCATGAATCCTTTTTTTTTTTTTTTTGGCTGCTACTGAGGCATGCGATGCCAGGCCAGGGACTGAAGCTGCACCACCACAGCAGTGACGTGAGGCACAGCAGTGACGACACTGGATCTTTAACCCAGTGAACCCCCAGGGATCTCCCTATTTCATGAATCTTTACACATCAAAACTGATGAGCAGGAGTTCCTGTTGTGCCTCAGCAGGTTAAGAACCCTACATACTACACAGAGTACATAGATACTTTATGAGGATGTGGGTTCGATCCCTGACCTCGCTCAGTGGCTTAAGGATCTGGCATTGCCTCAGGCTGTGCCAGATGTGGCTGGCAGCTGCAGCTCCCATTTGACCCCTTGCCTGGGCACTTCCAGATGCTGTGAGTGCGGCTGCTAAAAAAGACCAAAAAGAAAAAAAGGGCTGTGTGGGAGTTCCCACTCTGGCACACTGGGTTAAGTGTTGTCTTTGGGGTTTGATCCCTGGCCCTGTGCACTGGGTTAAGGATCTGGTGTTGCTGCAGCTGTGGCATAGGTCCTAGCTGGGGTTCTTAGCAGGGAACTTAAAAAATAATAATAATGGCTGTGTGCTTGGCACTATTCTTAGTGCCAACTACTCACTGAATGATCATCACCAGGTACTACTGGCTAGTAGCCGGTGTGATACTCACTTGAGAGCTGAACTTGTGGCCTCGGGATCTGAAGCCTCCGTCCTACTCAGGGAGGGAGGGGTGACTAGGTGTGGGTGATGGCAAGTGTCTTCTGGTGGCCCCATAGCATTGTCCTCGGAGAGCGAGGAGGAGCCGGCAGCTGAGGAGAAGCAAAGGAAAGTTCGGCCCATGTACCTGAAGGACTATGAGAGGAAGGTTATCTTGGAGAAAGGAGGGTGAGGAGAAAGCCTGGCCCCCCTGTTCCTGCCTTCCCAGGGTAGGGGGACACATGGGGGACTTGGGGACAAGGGTGGGACGAAGCCCATGGCTCACCAGAGCTGAGGAAACCCCAGAGAGGAGGAGCCTCGGTGACCCAGTCCCCACCGCATGGGGACAGACAGGCCATGGGGAGCCTATTTTGAAGCCTTCATGCTTTCTTACAGCAAATACGTTGACGAGGAAAATTCAGATGGGGAGACCTCTGATCAGAGACTCCAGGTAAGTGGGGTGCAGGCTGGGTGGGGGCCTTGAGGGGCCCAGGGCTGGGCCTGAGGCCCATGTCACTCTCTCTGCAGCAGGCCTCAGCGAAAAGTTACGTGGAAGAACAGAAACAGCTGAAGGAAAGGTGAGCCCTAGGGCTGGCTGAGTGGTCAAGTGGAAAGGAGTTGAGGCGCTGAGTTAGATGGACCTGGGTTCAAATCCAGCACGTCAGAGTTCCCATCGTGGCTCAGCAGTAATGAACCCCACTAGTATCATGAGGACACAGGTTTGATCCTTGGCCTCGCTCAGTGGGTTAAGGAGCCAGCATTGCCATGAGCTGTGGCATAGGTCGCAGACGCGGCTCAGATCCTGCGTTGCTGTTGCTATGGCGTAGGTCTGAAGCGACAGCTTCAATTCAACTCCTAGCCTGGGAACTTCCAATGGGCCACAGGTGCGGACCTAAAAAAAAAAAATGGAAATGAATCCAGTATGTCATGTGTTCTCTCTTTGCCTCGGTTTTGGCATCCGTTCAAAGGGGTTGATAATGGACTCTGTGTCACAGCACTGCTCTGGGCTTGTCAGGAAGAGCCCAGGCCTTAGGAGACGGGGCGGCAGGCAGGGCCAGTCTGCTGTCCTGAGGCCTGTTCTCTCGCACGGGCAGCTTCCGGGCGTTCGTGGAGGACAGCGACGATGAGGACAGCGCCGGGGAAGGTGGATCCGGGTTGCTGCAGAAACGCGCCAGAAGCAGGGAGGAGAAGGTGGGTGCTGGGGCCCGGCTGAATGGGGGCTGGCAGTGGAGAAGGAGGCGCTGGGGCTCCCGCAGGTCCTTAGTGCCCGCCTCTCCGCAGGCCCAGGAGGACGCTGACTACATCGAATGGCTGAAGGGACAGAAGGAGATTCAGAACCCCGACAGCCTCAAAGAACTGGTGAGGCCCAGGCGTAGCCACTGACCCGCTCAGCTGCTGGTCCCCCTCTATCCACCCTCTTCCTGGAAGCCAACCCTTGAGGCAGCTTTGCTCTGAAAATGGGGTGGGGCCCCTCTCTGGGCCTCAGCTTCTTCATCCGTGAAATAGGGATTTTGCCCCCTACTTCCCAGGCTGGCTGTGCAGCTTCAGTCACCTGAATCTATCCGGCGCCCACAGCCACCCTCCTTCCCTTCCGCTCAGTCCCCGACCTGGGTCCTGTCACCCCCGTCCCCACCCCCAGACTCACCTCAAGGAATATTGGAATGACCCCGAGCTGGACGAGGGGGAGCGCTTCCTGCGGGATTACATCCTCAACAAACACTACGAGGATGAGGGAGATGAGGAGGAGGAGGAGGAGGAAGAGGAGGACGGGTGAGTAGCAGGCTCCAAGGGCCTGGAGCCTACACTGGCCAGAAAGTAAAAGGCACTGGGTGTTTGCTTTTTAACATAGATGGAAGCAGAGTTAGCCTTTAGTGCCTCAGTTAACCCATCTGTAAAATGGGGGTAACGGTGGCGCCCTGGTGGCGGGTGCGGGGAGGAGTCGAGTCAGTGCATAGGTGGTACACAGGAGGCCGAGAACTCGTCTGACCCTCAGCTCCGCCCCATCTCATCCCCCAGGGTCCCCGGCCCCCCGGTCCAGCTGGCCGTGGAGGACTCCTCAGACGAGGGGGAGCTTTTTCTGAAGAAGCAGGAGGACTTTGAGCACAAATACAACTTCCGCTTCGAGGAGCCAGACTCAGCCTTGGTGGGTGCCTGGGGCTGGGGGCTGAGGGGCAGGGTGTGGGGGTTGGGCGGGACCTGGCCTGTGGGGCGGCCGAGCCTGGGATCATCTCTGCTGCCCACAGGTCAGGACTTACCCTCGGAACATCGCATCCTCCGTGCGCCGAAAGGACGAGCGCAGGAAGGAGAGGAGGGAGGAGACGCGGGAGCGGAAGAAGAGGGTGAGTGTCGGGGTGACTCGCTGGGGGTGGTCCCCAGTCTGCGGGGGGGAGCCCACGCTGTCTCTCTCACCCTGGCCTGCTGCCCACAGGAAAAAGCAAGGAAGCAAGAGGAGCTCAAGCAGCTGAAGAACCTGAAGAGGAAGGAGATTCTGGCCAAGCTGGAGAGGCTGCGGCAGGTCACGGGCAATGAGACTCTGGGCTTTGAGGAGCAGGACCTCGAGGATGACTTTGACCCCGCCCGGCACGACCAGCTCATGCAGGTGAGCCCAGCTGTGTGACTTCAGAGAAGTGGATTAACCTCTCTGAGCCTGTGTCTCTGAAATTAAGTTGGGGAGTTCCCTGATGGTGCAGTGGGTTATGGACCTGGTGTTGTTACTGCTGTGGTGCAGGTTCGATCCCTGGCCTGAGAAATTCCACATGCCGTGGATGTGGCCAAAAAAGTTAAGTTGGTAAATGGTCAAGGAGCTGTAGGTCATTGTCTTTCCTTTAAACTCACTCATGGAGGAGTTCCCGTCATGGCTGAGTGGCTATGAACCCAACTGGTATCCATGGAGATGCGGGTTCAGTCCCTGGTCCCACTCAGTGAGTTAAAGATCCAGCATTGCCATGAGCTGCAGTGTAGGTCACAGATGTGACTCAGATCTGGCGTGGCTGTGGCTGTGGCGTAGGTCAGCAGCTACAGCTCTTGATTAGACCCCTAGCCTGGGAACCTCCACATGCTGCAGGTGCAGCCCTAAAAAAATAATAAAGTGAAAGAATAAACTCCCTTATCGAGCCATTGGTGGTTATTGTTGTAGTTGGGGAAGCATGGCTTCAGGCTGTGGAAACAGACGATCAGGGCTGGATGGGAGAAGCGGGGACCGAGGGCACTGCAGAGCGGCCCCTGGCTGAGCCCGGGCGGCAGGGAAGGAGACTAGGGGTGTGTAGGTGGGCCAGGTGATAACTGGGATGGGTGGGGGCTCTGTGGTCGGCGTTCGGCCTTCACTTTCCAGAAGCTCATCCTGAGCTTCAGTTTCTCAGTGTTCTGAGGTCTCTGTCTCTCCGGATGCTTGTGGAACCCAGTGAGGTGCAGCCCAGCGTCGGGCATGTAGTGGGTGCTGAATAAATGACACAGTTAGCAGTGTCTGCCTTTGCCAGCCAAGTGGAACAGGGAGCAGAGAGCAGGGGGTTGGCGAGGGCAAGATGAGCCAAGAGGTGCGTCGGGGGCGGGCACACAGGTTACCTGCCCCCCAGCAGGAGCTGGGTCCCTAGGGGGCGCTGGGGAGCCGTGCAAAGGGTGAGGGGAAAGCCGTCCACCGGGAGTGGGCCCTGCTGACCCTCCCTCCCTGCCCCCACCCTGCAGAAGTGCTTCGGCGACGAGTACTACGGCGCCGTGGAGGAGGAGAAGCCGCAGTTTGAGGAAGAGGAAGGGCTTGAAGGTGAGGAAGGTCGCGGGTTGGGGTTGGGGGGAAGCCGGCTGGGGGTGGGGGCGCTTGGCCCAATCTGACGCTCGGGACCGCTGCTGCCTTTCTGTCCTCCGGAACCAGACGGCTGGAACTGGGACACGTGGGCTGGGCCGGAGCAGGCTGGAGCTTGGAGCCAGCAGGAGCTGCACTGCGAGGACCCCGACTTCAATGTAGGTGCCGTGGGTTTGGGGGTGGGGGGCGGGGCACTCAGAGGGTCCCCAGGGCCCGGAAGGCAGGCCTGACCTGTGCGTCCTGACAGATGGATGCCGACTACGACCCCAGCCAGCCTCGGAAGAAGCAGCGCGAGGCCCCTTCCACGGGCAAGAAGAAGCGAAAGTCTCCCTTTGCGGCCGCCGTGGGGCAGGAAAAGCCCGTGTTTGATCCGGGTGAGGCCAGGTGGGCGGCGTGGGCCGCGGGGGGCTCTGCAGGCCTGGCGTTCTTTGGCAGCCCGGCTCTGTCTGTCCCCTCGCAGGGGACAAGACGTTCGAGGAGTACCTGGATGAGTATTACCGGCTGGACTACGAGGACATCATCGATGACCTGCCCTGTCGCTTCAAGTACCGCGCGGTGGTGCCCTGCGACTTCGGGCTCAGCACGGAGGAGGTGGGACCCCAGGGGCTTCCGTTAGGCAAGGGGGAGCCCGGAGCCTGCCGGGGCTGTGACATGGCCGGTTTCTTCATCACAAAAGGAATAGGAATAACGAGTTCTCTCGTGGCACAGTGGGTTAAGGATCTAGTATTGTCACTGCAACAGCTTGGGGGGCTCCTGTGAGGCGCGTTCAGTCCCTAGCCCGGGAACGTCTACGTGCCACGAGTGCAGGGAACAAAAAGGCAATAGGAATAACAGTGCTAATGATGCTACTGCTAAGATTACCTGCCTCACAGCGTTTCTGCAAAGCAGAGGCTCAAATGGTGCTTTGCTCACAGCAGGCCCTGGTAAATATTAATTCTATGACTGTATATCTGCAGCTGGGTCACCGTTAAGACTCAGCACAGGTTCAGATCCTGGCTCCGCCACTCACTAGCTATGTAACCCTGGTCATGTGACTTAAGCTCTGGGTCTCCATTTCCCCCATTTGTAAAACGAGGCTAATTACAGCCCCACCTTGTGGCTGTGGATGTGAAATGAATGTGCTTTGAATGTCACTTGTCCCTAAGCCATGATGGCTGTGGGTGCTTGACAGTAAAAATATCCTGATGTTTACTGAACTTATACCATCTGCATTCATTTCATCTCCCCTGATGACTTTCTAGTAGGTGCCAAGGGGGTGCCCCAACTCATAAGTGAGGAAATGGAGGCCTTGAGAACCTGGGCCTCCTCAGAAATCAGATCTTTTTGGCCATCGTGACATTTCTGCTGGATGGCACTAGCATTACCCTGCTCTGACGGAGGAGGTGACTAAGGCTTAGAGTCGGGGTCCCCCGGGCAAGCACGCAGGACCTCACCTTCCCTCCCCTTAGATCCTCGCTGCCGACGACAAGGAGCTGAACCGGTGGTGCTCCCTGAAGAAGACGTGCATGTACAGGTGAGGGGGTGGGCCTGGGCTGGGTGCCCTGGGAGGAGTGGCGGGTGAGCCGGCAGGCGAGTGTGGGCACCACCCAGAGCACCCAGAGACAGGCGCGTCTGCTGGTGCCCGCAGGTCGGAGCAGGAGGAGCTGCAGGACAAGAGGTCGTACAGCCAAAAGGCCCAGAACACATGGAAAAAGAGGCAGATCTTCAAGTCGCTCTGCTCAGAGGAGTGAGTGTTGCTGGTTGAGAGGGTGGGGTGGGCATGGGAGCCCTCCAGGCCCAGGTTGGAGTCATGCTTTGTCACCCATTTGTTGTATGACTTTGGGAATGGGGCTTCCCTTCTGATACTTGGGTTCAAATCCTGGCTGGGCCATAGCTGTGTGACTTTGGGCAAGTCAGTTTCCTTCTCTGGGCCTGTTTCCTCATTTATAAAATGGAGATAAAGATGGCTCATTTCTTAGAGGTTTTTTTTTTCTTTTTCTTTTTTTTTGAGGATTAAGTGAATTCATGTAAAGTGCTTAAAATAATAAATGCCGGATAGGTACTAGCTCTTACTATGACTGTAATTCCTGATCTATATATAAATCGGGGGTGGTCAAAGCTCATGGAGTTGACGGAAAGCTAGAATGAGTTAATTTGTGTGAATATATTAGTGTAGGTCAGGCTCAACTACTAAACTATTAAAACCAGTGATGCAGCCTCAGTTCAGTAGAGAAATCTGTTTTGGTGTCAGACCCACATCTGAGTCCTGGGGAGGCCCTTGAATTATTATGTTGCCAACTCTGAGCCTTGCCTTTCCTCATCTGTAAAATGGGAGGTGTGTGTATCTAGGAAGAGACCTAACTGTGACCTCCTGGGCTGAGCCATGCCTTTCCTCCTTCAGGACAGAGATGGCCACCACGGAAGCCACAAGGAAGCCACAGAGAGACAAAGCTGGCCCGCAGGGGCAGCTGCTGCCACCTGATGGGGCCTGTGGGAAACGGCCCCGGCCTGAGAGCCCCCCAGCACAGGAAGAGGCCTCTGTGCCACCTGCCGAGAAGCCGGCCCCCCAGAGGCGGAGGAGGGGCAAGAAGGCACGTCTCCTGGGCCCCACAGTTACACTTGGTGGACGTGAGTTCAGCCGCCAGAGACTGCAGGCCTTTGGCCTCAACCCCAAACGGCTGCACTTCCGCCAGCTGGGCCGGCAGCGGAGGAAGCAGCAGGGGCCCAAGAGTAGCCCCTGATCCTGAGGGAGCCAGGGCGCCTCCCCTTCAATCCAGCCCCCGGAGGCCCAGCCCTCCTGCCCACCGTGGCCTTCCCAGCTACCTGTGGGCAAGAGAGTTTTCCCGTCTTAACGGATGTGGGAACGGAGGCTGCTACTCAACAAGCCTCCCCCTATGACTTGAGACCCGCCTTGAGCCCCTTCCCTCCAACGCTGGCCCCAGCCATAGCGAGATCAAGTCAAACGGCTTTATTAGCCCCCAGCGGCCACAGACCCCACTGGCTGCTTTGGCAGGATGGGGCTCTGGGGCCAGTGCGGGGCGTGGGCGGTCCAGTGCCAACTACAGTACTGAGTCGGGCCCTGAGTGAGTGCCCGGGGCCCGCCCTCCCTCCCGGCCCTGTGAGGGGGGCCCAGCTGGTGGGAGGCAGGCGTGCGGGCTCTGTCCCTGGCTGAATGGCCCCAGCCCAGAGGCTTCCTGGACTGGTCTCAGCTGCACTCGTCCCGGGGGGAGTTCAAGCTCCCACACCCAGCGTGACATAAATAAAAAAATAAATAGGGGTGTGTCTTCTCCCTCATCCCCTCCCTTTATAAAAACACAAAGTCCTCAGAGCTTGGGCGCTTGGCCTTGAGGAGCCGACCTGTGCGAGGGAGCCGCAGTGTCGGCTGGGAGGGCTGGGAGCAGAGGTCATCCAGGCTGTGGTCCTGAGCGTGGCCCTCAACCAAGGTGAACATGGGGTACCGCTCTGTGGCTGAGGAGGAGCTGAGGACCTGAGGAAGGAGAGAGAAAGCAACTCAGCCCCCAAACCATGTTAATTATCCTAGTAGGTATAATTATCTTAACGAGCATATACATATAAATTTTTTTGGCCACACCTGCACCATGCAGAAGTTCCAGGGCCTGGGATCAAACCTGAGACAGCAGTGAAAACACTGGATCCTTAACCACTGCGCCACCAGGAAATTCCCTAACAACTATATTTATCAGATGCTTCCTGAACTGAACTCCCATCCTGTCCCTCCAGGGAAGTGATGCAGGCCAGCCAGTCAGCATCTTCCCAGCCTGACCACAGTGGTCGGCTCAGTGATGAGCACGAGACCCTGTGCAGCCAGTGGACTGCAGTCCTGGGATTTTCTCTGTCTGCTGAGAAGGTGGGGGCTCTCTTTCCACTGTACTAGATAGTAGGTGCCCAGAGAAGGTGTTAGCTACTTCTTTTTTCCTTTTTTAGGGCTGCACATGCAGCCTGTGGAGGTCTGAGCTAGGGGTCGAATCGGAAATGCAGCTGCAGGCCAACGCCACAGCCACGACAACATGGGATCCAAGCCACATCTGACCTATTCCATGGTTTGCAGCAACGCCAGATCCTTAACTCACTGAGCAAGGCCAAGGATCAAACCCTCATCTTCACAGACACTAGTCAGGTTCTTAACCCTCAGCCACAACAGGAACTCCTAGTGGCCACTTCTTGCCACCATAAGGCTAAAGCCCTGATAGGACAGCAGAACCAAAGGATGGGGGTGGGGGTCCTGCCACTTGAACCCCTGGGAGCAGCTATTCCCTTAAGTTGTTCAGTTCATGCCCCTTTTTCTACTCAGAGCTGGGGTTTTGTAGCTTGTGGGCAGAATAATCTCTTTTTTCTGTTGTGCCCAAAGCTGTGAAAGTTGCTGGGCCAGGGCTCAAACCCACGCTACAGCAGTAACCAGGGCTACAGCAGTGGCAACACTGGGTACTCAGCCTGCTGAGCCACCAGGGAGTGATCTTGACAACAGAGCCTAGAAGCAGCCTCCCCAGGTCTGCTGGCCTCAAGGCCTCTGTTCGTCTTCTGCCCTGGCCCTGCCCTTTGCTGCCCGCCCTCCGGCATGCCTTGCTCACCCTGGTCAGCTCTGAGCAGAGCGTCTCAAACTCCTTCCTGTCTCCAGCATAGAACCCCACAGTACAGCTTGGGTCCATCTTGGTGAAGGCCATCTTGCGGGGTGAGGTGCAATGGAAGGACTAGGGCAGACAGACAAAGGTGGCTCAGGAAGGCTGCCTCCACACGCCACCCACGCCACCCTGGGGAATTCCAGCTCACCTCTAGGGGGAAGTCAGCCTGGCTGACATCCACAGTGGGCTGGCAGTAGTGAGGGTCCAGGTAGAGCAGGAAGTCATCTGCAGGGGAGGAGGTGTGAGCAGGGGTGGAAGAGGGGAAGGTGGATGGGATGAAGCAGGAAGGGGGCAGGCCTACCCTGGTAGCCGATGAAGTACAGGGAGTGGCGCGGCTTGCCCCCCATGATCCCCAGGCACAGCTCTGAACGCAGGAGCTCCTGCAGGGAGGAAAGTGGGTGAAGGTGAGGACTCAGGGCAGGTGCTGCTTGGCACTCGAACGCTTAGCAAAGGACCAGCATGTGTGAACCCAGGCCTGTGACCACGACAGACAAAACCCTGCCCTTCGGGAGCTGACGTTCAAGTGTGGGAGAAAAAGGAACAAAATGAGTAAGTTATATAAATGTCAGAAGGTGGTTACAGTGTGGAAAGGATAAAGGAGGGAAGAAAGCCCTGCTGTTTTAAATAGGGAGGTCAGGAAAGGCCTCACTGAGAGACGTTTCAGAAAGACAGCAAGTTAAGTGTGCATCTGGGTAGAGATGTGGTACCTACATATACACAATGGAATATTACCCAGCCATAAAAAAGAATGAAATGTCACTTGCAGCAACGTGGCTGGATCTAGAGATTATCATATAAGTGAGGTAAGTCAGAAAGAGAATGACAAATATTACATCACTTACATGAAGAATCTAAAATATGACACAGGAGTTCCTGTTGTGGCTGAGCAGTAACAAACCCGAGTAGTATCTACAAGGGTGTGGGTTTGATCCCTGGGCTTCCTCAGTGGGTAAGGATCTGGCGTTGCCGTGAGCTGTGGTGTAGGTCACAGACAAGGCTCAGATCCCACGTTGCTGTGGCTGTGGTGTAGGCCGGCAGCTGCAGCTCCAATTTGACCCCTAGCCTGGGAACCTCCTTATGCCGTGGGTGCGGCCCTAAATAAATAAGATAAAATCAGACATAAATGAAGTTATCTGTGAAACAGAAATAGACTCACAGACACAGAGAACAAACTTGTGGTTGCTACAGGGGAGCAGGGGTGGGAGAGGGATGGACTGGGAGTCTGAGGTTAGACACAAACTAGTATACATAGGATGGATAAACAGCAAGTTCCTACCATACAGCATGGGGAACTATATTCAATATCCTGTGATAAACCATAATGGAAAATATAAAATAGAATATACATATATGTGTAACTGAATCATTTTGCTATACAGCAGAAATTAATACATTGTAAATCAACTCTACTTCAATTAAAAAGAGGTGGAGAAATTCCCTGGTGGCCCAGGGGATTGTCACTGCTGTGGCGTGGGTCTGATCCCTGGTGCCAGAACTTCCACATGCTGTAGGCACAGCCAAAACGAAAAAAAAAAAAAGCAAGTGCAAAGGCCCTGAGACAGGTGTTTTCTCAGAAGAGTGAGGTGTCCCGTGTGGCTGGATCAGAGTGAAGTGAGGCAGAGAGCGAGGGCAGAGAGGTCAAGGAGGGGACGGAGACATGGTACAGGCAGGGCCTGGTGGGCTGGGAGAGAACTGAGGCCTTCGTTCTGAGGCTAAATGTACCGGGGTCTTTCTAGCTTTGCTGTTCTTTTTGCCTGAAGCACCGCTCCTCTGGCTTATTTACTTCTGGTTGGAGAGGGGCTTTCCTGGGCTGTGCGGCCACCCCCATCTGCCCTTCACTGTGTTAGTTTTGGTTCCTTTACAGTCCAAGCTGTCATACCACAGCTGTGAATTTGGTTCTACATCCACTCTCTGTCATTCCGCTATCAGAATGTCCCTTCCCAGAGGGCCTGGATTGCTGCCTGTTCACCCTTGAGTCCCCAGCAGCTGGGACAGTCCTTGGCACGTACTACCTGCTCCATAACTAGCAGACAAACCGCTAAAGGGATGAAAGAAGCTAACCCAAGCTGGGAAAGTCTGGGGGGGCCCCTGGGGGGAGGCGCCGTGGACTCTGTCTGAACCTACCTTCACGCAGGGCACGTACACGGGGTTGAGGGTCTCGCCACCCAGCCGCACAGGCACCAAGATGACCACAGCTTTCCACTCAGCTGTGGGGTCCGGCCAGGCCACCAGGCGCGCCACATCCGCCTTGTATACTGGAAGGACAGGGCAGCAGGTCACATTGTCGCCTGCCCTCCAGGCCTAGGGGAGTGGCCCTCCAGCCCCAGAGGCCCGTCCTTGCCTGAGAGATAACTCGGGATGACACTCCTGTTGCTGGTGGAAAACTTTCCACTACCCCGCGCCCCCAACTCTCCCAAACAATCCCAGGGCCTCCAGGCAGGTGTGGACATGCCCATTTTACAGAGATGGCAACTGAGGTCCCGGGATTTTTGACAAAGGGACAGCTAGGAGGAGGTGGAGAGCCTTCCCCGGGGCCGAGTGCCTCCCCAACCCTGGGTTTGACGTGTCCTCCCATCCTCTTGTCTGGGTGCCTGGCTTTGCCGGGAGGGAAATGGGAGCGCCAAGCAGCCCGACAGGCAGCCGAACGTCCCGTGTGTCCCTCCTCCAGTCCTGTCTGCTGGTCTCCCCTCTGCCCCACCCCCCTTGTGGCGAGCAAGCCCCCACCCCGGCTCCTAGAAGAGTGCAGTCAACCTTTTCTGGAGCAAAGCTGCTCTGGTGTGTTTTGCTATTCTGGCTGCACCCACGGTTGTGGAAGTTTCCAGGCCAGGGATCAAACCCACGCCCAGCTGCTGCGGTCTGAGTGCCTGTGCCCCCTTCCCACCACCCCCTGCTGTTGAAATCCTCACCCCTAAGGTAATGGAATTAGGAAGCAGGCATTTGTGAGGTGATCAGGTCAGGAGGGTGGGGCCCTCATGAATGAAATCACTGCCCTTATAAAAGGGACCTCAGAGAGTTCGCTTGCCCCCTTTGCTACGCAAAGACACGGCAAAATGAACCAGGAAATGGGCTCCCACCAGACACCAAAAGTGCCAGTGCCGTGATCTTGGACTTCCCAGCCTCCAGAGTTATGAAAAATAACCCCATTATTTATTTATTTGTTTTTTTAGGCAGCATATGCCTAAAAAAACATATGGGGGTTCCCAGGCTAGGGGTCTAATCGGAGCTGTAGCCGCCAGCCTATGCCACAGCCACAGCAACGGCATGATCCAAGCCATGTCTGCGACCTACACCATAGCTCACGGCAACACCGGGTCCTTAACCCACTGAGCAAGGCCAGGGATCGAACCCATAACTTCGTGGTTCCTAGTCAGATTGGTTTCTGCTGTGCCATGATGGGAACTCCTAAACTCCTCTTATTGACCAGCCTAGCCTAGGGTATTTTTGTTACAGCAGCCATAATGGACTAAGACAATGGCTTTCTGTCAAATGTTGCCCAAATTCCGATATTTTTTTCATAAAGATTTACAGGTTTTATAGACTTCTTGATACCAATCCAAGAAGGCTCCTATAAAGACCTTTTTAGGAGTTTCCTGGTGGCCTAGCAGTTAAGAATTAGGCATTGTCACTGCTGTGGCATGAGTTAAATCCCTCACAGGCCTTGGATGCAGCAAAAAAAAAAAAAAAAAGACCCTTTCTAAACAGTTTTGGAGGGAATAAAACAGTAATAGCTATTATTTACTGAACATTTACTATGTGACAAGCATTGTTTAAGGGGCCTTACTTGTATTTCTGACTCAGTCATCAGGACAACCCTATGAGACAGAGGAGACCCGACTTGTACATGTTAGACATGCTTGCAGAGTAGGACCGGGCAGGACTGAGAGGAAATCCTTACGTCCTTCACTCTGTCACTGGGGGAGAAGCCCCTAAGCCTCCTTTCCTGGTCCCAGGAGGAGCAGAGGGGCCTGAGCACTTCCCAGTGTGGGCCTTGATCCTGTCTAAGGCTCCCTCTGCCGCAGAACCTGTTTCAGCCTCTGAGGAAGGTGGGTCCTAAGAGGCAGCGGAGGCAGTGACTGGCTCAGGACGAGGCCCCCCGGCCCTGGCTCCCAGCCCCTTACCAGTACAGTCCTGAGAAACGTACACCACCAAGCGGGTGACCTCTGAGCAGCTCTCCACGGCTTTCCTGCAGATGGGAGGAAAGGCCTGAGCTCCTGGGGGTAACCAGTGGCTCCCGTGTCCCCTGCAGTGGCCCTCACCTGAGAATGTGTGCCACCAGAGACGGCCCATACCAGTCTCCTGCCTTCTTGCCCGAGCTCTGCCCAAGCTCCACCAGCCGGTGTAGGCCGAAGGGGGCCCGGGGATGGTCAGCGAACCAGGACACAATCTGCCGGTGCCGGCGCTCCTGTTCCAGCTCAGGGGCAGCCTGGGCCCAGCGTGGAGGCATCCAGCGGGCAGGCCCACGATACCGGTTGGGAGATGACTCAGGGGGGCCCAGGCCCATGCCCTGGGACCACGTCCAGTCTGGTAGCGATGGAATAAATAGTTAAATGGCAACAGTGGAGGCAAGGGGCGCAGTTCCCATTCCTAATGACTTACGCACAACTGTAATGCTCCAGAGACCCTGTGTTTGACCACAATTTTCACATTCCTTAAAATTATATTATTTTGTCTTTTTAGGGCTGCACCTGCAGCATATGGGGTTCCCAGGCTAGGGATCCAATCGGAGCTGCCGGCCTGCACCACAGCCACAGAAACATGGGATCCGAACCACGTCTGCGACCTACACCACAGCTCATGGCAATGCCGGATCCTTGATGCCGGAGAGAGGCCAGGGATCGAACCCATGTTCTCATGGATACTAGCTGGGCTTGTTAACCACTGAGCCACAACAGCAACTCCTATTTAAAAAATTGTTTTTTCCTTTTTCGGCCATCCCACATGATCCATATGATCCCTGGCATATGGAGTTCCCAGGCCAGGGATTGGATCTGAGCCAAAATTGCCACCTAGGCTGCAGCTGAGGTAATGCTGGATCCTTAACCCACTGTGCTGGGCTGGGGTTTGAACCTGCATCCCAGCGCTCCCAAGACGCCACCAATCCAGTTGTGCCACAGCAGGAACTCCTTAAACTTATTTTATCGACAAATCTCACTTCCTCCCAAAACTTACTTGACACACACGTACAACATGACTTTAAACTCTTAGTTTACAAACAATTCTAACACTGCTGACTTGTAGTCGGCGCTATTCTCCTACAGGGCCATTCCCCCTCCACCACTCACCTCTGGGCAGGAAATGCAGCAGCAGGCCCTGTGCCAGCATCATCTGCCCACTTCGTAACATGCATCCCCAGCCACAGTCTGAGGTCAGGCAGCCCCCAGCCAGGGGTGGGAAGTCCCGGCGGTAAGTGAGCCATAGGCGGGACACAAAGTCCCGCTGGAAACGCTGGATGTCACCTACAAAAGCAGGCTTGTCAGCTGCCACCAGGGACATTCCGGGGGGGGGGGAACTCCTCCAATCCTAGTCACAGGTCACTAGCTCACCCTCGCCCTCAAAGCGGTAGCGGCGGCCGCACAGGTGGACACTGGAGATCTTGCTAAAGCTGGTCCGGCTTTTGACTGCCCAACCTGGGGAGACGGGAGGCAGCGCCCAGCAAGATGAAGCACTTGCTTGACACCTGATGGTTAGGACAGCAGCAGCACTTCCATTTCCCGGTCTGTGAGATGGGGGCTATTGTAGCTCCAATCTGGTGGAAGGAGGCTCTGGGGAATCACAGCTGCATGCCTCTCAGATGGAGGCGGTGCCCCTAGTAACAGCCAGAGTCTGCCAATTAATTCTGATCGAATTTAAGCAAGTCGGATTACCGTACCCATTTTACAGAGGGGGAAAATGGAGGCACAGGGAAACCAAAAAACCTTGCCCAAGGTCACACGAGGAATCACTGAGACTCAACACATTCCCCGTTGGACCTGCCAACCAGCGGCCCGCCCCCGGGCAGGGCAGGGCAGGGCGGGGGATGGACCCACAGGTGACTCACAGGAGGACAAAGGGTGGAATACTTGGCAGGGGCTGAGTCTGTCCTCCTTGATTCCCGACCTGTAGGCCCCCTGCCCGCCTGATCCCTCCTCTCTCTCCCACCTCAAATCCTATGCCGGGGCCCGCCCCCTCCTCACCGTACTTCACGTTGTTCCAGGCGGTCAGGAACTTCGCCTTAAACTTGTCCACTTCGTCCGGCTCCCCGGGGCCGACCGCTGGTGACGCAAGAGCGGGGCCGCTGGCTCCGGAGGGCCCCAGGCCGTTGGGGTCCGGGGTCCGGGAGCCCCGCGGCCTGCGGCCCTCGGGGCGGCGCGCGTCCTCCGGGCTCCCGCTCCGGTACTGCGCGGCGGCCGGCGACACGGAGTTCATGGGCGCGCCGGGAGGGCGGACCGAGGGCCCCGTGGGGCCGCGCGCGAGCGCCCCGGGGGGCCAGGACGGGGGCGCCTAGGAAGGCGCTAGCGAGCCCCCTGCGCAACGGCCAGACCCCCGGGCCCGGCGGAGGACGCTGTCACCGCCGCCGCCGCCATTTTAGCGGCCCTGGCCCCGGGAGCGAGGCGGGCGTGACACGGCCGGACGCCCCGCCCCCGCCCCGGCCCCCAGCCTGGGTTCCCAGCCCCAGTCCCGGGTGGCCGCGCTGGGGCCTCCAGACGCAGAGCCTCTCCGTAGCGCCCCGCGACCCTCACCTCCCCCCGCCTTATCGCTGCGCCCAGGTTTGCCCGAGCCCCTGCAGGTCTTTATCGGAGGCCCCAGAGCCGGGAAGCCCCGCCCCGCCACGGCCCCGCCCCCGCCCCGCCCCCTCCGGGGCGCCGGGGACTGACCACCAGGCGGGGCCCGGGTGCGGTTTGCACCTGCTCTGGCCCACCAGAAGACCAGAGCGCCCCTCTGTGGGCTGCGCACACAGGACACGCCTCGGCTGAGGGCGCAACCTGCGCGTGACACCTACTGCCCAAACTCTCCCTTCAAGATACACCTCTAGGTGCTTCTGTTTCCCCAGGAGCAAAAAATGGCTCAAATACACCATCAACATAAACGAATCTTCCTAGTTTTGCTGAGGGAAAGAAGCCAGATAAAAAAGAAGAGTGTACACTCTCTGGTCCCATTTATTTAAACTCTGGAAAATGCAACCTCATCGATAGTCTCAGCAGATCAGAGGTTGCCTGGGGGTGGGGTGGGGAGAGGGGGGAGGGAGGGATAAAAAGGGGGTAGTATGTGTTTACTGTCTTGCTGTGGTGTTGGTTTCCAGCGTGTGAAAACTCAAGGGACTGTACATGTTAAAAGTGTGTGGTTTGATGAGTGTCCATTATACCTCAATAAAACTATAAAAAAAATCAGTGCATCTAATTCAGAAGATGGGCAGAGTTCATCCTGGTAAAGTGCTTAGCGTGGCATTTGAGGGACAATCAGGGCTCAGCAAAAGCCAACCATGACCCCAAAGGAAGGATAAGTGCAGTGACCTTGGGAACCACAGAGAGGGTGGCCTCTAGTGGCCAGTTCAAGGGCTCTGTCAGCAGGCTGACGGAACTGGGATGAAAGATTTGGAGGAGAGAGTGCGATGTGATGGCAGGAAAGGACAGTCACCTCCCTGATTTTCCCATCTTCTGCTCTCCCCTCACTCACCTCCCTTCAGCCGCACCAGCCTCCTTTCTCAAATTCAACAGGTACCATCCCACCTCAGGACCTTTGTGCTTGCCGTTGTCTCTGTCTAGACCTCTCTTCCCAGAGATATCTGATTGGCTCTCCTTCAGGACTTTATTCAAATATCATCCCTGCAGCATGACTGCCTTCAAAATTCCACCTCAGGAGTTTCCTGGTGACCTAGCGGTTGTCACTGCTGTGGAGCAGGTTTGATCCCTGGTCCAGGAACTTCTGCATGCCAAGGGCACCACAAAACAACAACAACAGCAAAAAACATCCCATCCCTACCCTTGGGATTCTTCCCCCTTCCCTGCTATGTTTGTTCGTTTGTTTTTCCAGTTATTACAACCCGATTGTCTGAGTCAGCTTAGGCTACAGTAACAAATACTGCAGAGAGGGTGGCTTACACAAGAGATATTTATTTCTTATACTTCTGGAGGGTGGAAGTCCAAGATCAGGATGCCAAGTTCAAGATCACAGTCGGAATCGTGGTGAGGGCCCTGTTCCTGGTTTTGTCCTCACGTGGCCTTTTCCTTGGTGCATTGCAGAGGGTGATATCTTGTGTCTCTTCCTCTTCATAAGGGCACTAATCCCTTTGGGGGGTTCCCATCCTCATGACCTCATCAATCCCAAAGGCCCCACCTCCTAATACCATTACATTAGGTGTTGGATTTCAACTTAGGAATTTTGGGGGTGGGACACAAACTTCAGAAGGCAGGTGCCTCTGTCCATTTTGGTCACTGCTGGCTCCTCGACACTCAACATGTGGCCTGGCATACAGCAGGTGCTGAAACGACTTATGGAATGGCAGGAGAGCTTATAGCCTCACAGGAAACAGATGGGCTGGGGTGACCACAGGTGACCCCTTCTGTTTGATTGGCTGCCTGAACCACATACCACCCTCCATGGCCGCAGCTGGTTCCTCCCTGGAGGAGAAGGGTGATTCAACTTCAATTCCTTCGCTTTACCTCCCTTCCACACAGGTGGCCACAACCTCAGCACCCCACCTGGGTGTCTGTCCCCACCCAGCATCCAGCTGCCACCTATGTCCCCTCTGGGATGTCCCCCAGGCTCCCCAAGTTCAAGGCATTCCTAGTTGATCCCGCATTTCACCCCCACTGGCTTTTCCTCCTCTCCCCCCAACTCAGCCTTCATTGCCTCTCTTCCCCGGGGTCCGTCAGTCCACTTACCAATTAGCCTGTCCCCGGTTGCATAGCCCCAAGGCAGCACAACCGTCATGGGCAGATGCTGCAGCCAGGTGTCTCCAACAGATGATCTTGCTTCCCTATACCTCACTTTCCTCCTCTGCCAAATGGGGTGCCTACTTTGTAGGATTTGGAAGAATAAAATGAAGATGCAAAATCCTTAAAATAATGTCTGTCACACAGCAACCACCAATTTAATGTGAACTGTAACTGCTATAGTCTTTCCTTCTCCCACCACTGCCCTCCAGGGGGCTGGCACCTGTCGCCACCACTGCATTCTTCCTGGCCTCCTGAATGCCTTCTCTGACCCCTCAAATCCACACGAGACCAGGAAGAACCTCTCTGTTTACACAATTATTTTAATAAACAATTTCCACCACACCAAAAACTCTAGAGCAGCACTGTTCAATTGAAATATAACGTGAGGTGGTGGTCCCGTTGTGGCTCAATGAGTTACGAACTTGACTAGTATCCATGAGGATGCGGGTTCAATCCCTGGCCTTGCTCAGTGGGTTAAGGATCCGGCATTACCATGAGCTGTGGCATCAATTGGCAGCTGTAGCCCCAATTCGACCCCTAGCCTGGAACTTCCATATGCCACAGGTGCAGGCCTAAAAAGCAAAAAGAAAGAAAGAAGGAAGGAAGGAAAGAAAGAAAGAAAGGAAGGAAGAAAGAAAGGAAGAAAGGAAGAAAGAAAGATAACATGAAGTATAATTTGTGATATTCCAGTAGCCATGTTAAAAAAAAAAGATAATTCGATTAAAAATGGGAGTTCATACTGTGCCAGTCCCATTCGGGTTAAGAATTCGACTGCAGCGTCTTGGGACATTGTGAAGGCTCAGGTTTTATCCCTGGCCCAAAGTACTGGTTTCAGGAGCTGGCATTATCACTGCTGTGGCTCAGGTCACGAAAGTGGTACAGGGAGTTCCCGTCCTGGCTCAGCAGTCAATGAACCCGAATAGTATCCATGAGGACTTGGGTTCAGGCCCTGGCCTCGATTGGTGGGTTAAGGATCCGGCGTTGCTGTGAGCTGTGGTGCAGGTTGCAGATGCAGCTCAGATCTGGCGCTGCTGTGGCTGTGGCACAGGCCTGCAGCTACAGTGCCGATTGGACCCTTAGCCTGGGAACCTCCATATGCCGCAGGTGCGGCCCTAAAAAGACAAAAAAGAAACAAACAAAAATTTTTTTAAAAAGTGGGTATGTAACCAGATAGGGTAGGGGATCCACGAAGGAAAAGAACAAGATATAGGTTTTTTCCCTTTTTTTTTTTTGGCCATACCCAAGGCGTGCAGAAGTTCCTAGGCCAGGGATCTAAGTGGCACCACTGAAGTGACCACAGCCACAGCAGTGACAATGCTGGATCCTTAACCCGCTGTGCCACCAAGGGATCTCCTGGCTTTTTGATATAAAAGAAGCCATTTTAGGCCTAAGCCATTTTGAGATCTAAGCCTGGCCACAGTGTTTGCCCTTGAACAAGTCTCAGTAATTAATGATCTTCACGGAACAAAAGAATGCAGGGACAAAAAACATCTGTTACCAGGCATAAGAAGTAACCACAGCAATGATAATAAATCAGTTGTAAAGACCTCCAATTCTGTTTCTTTTTCTTTTTCTTTTTTTTGTCTTTTTGCCTTTTCTAGTGCCGCACCCGCGGCATATGGAGGTTCCCAGACTAGGGGTTGAATTGGAGCTACAGCTGCTGGCCTGCGCCACAGCCACAGCAACATGGAATCCCAGTCACATCTGCAACCTACACCACAGCTCACAGCAACGCCGGATCCTTAACCCACTGAGCAAGGCCAGGGATCGATCCCACAACCTCATGGTTCCTAGTCAGATTCGTTAACCACTGAGCCTTGACGGGAACTCCTTTGTTTTTTTTTTTTTTGGTAGACCCCCTAGCCTGGGAATCTCCATATGTTGTGGGTACAGCCCTAAAATGACAAAAGACTCAAAAAAAAAATAAATAGAGAGAGAGAGAGAAAAAGACAAATACAGTAGGTTATTACTTATATGTGGAACCTATAAAATAGTACAAATGAATGAATATAACAAAACAGAAGCAAATTCACAAATTAGTGGTTACCAGTGGGTTGAGGAAGAAGGAAGGGGCAACATAAGGGTAGGGAATTAAGAGGTACAAACTATTATGTGTAAAATAAAAACCTACAAGAATATATTGTACAGTGCAGGGAACATAGTCAATATTTTTAAATGACAGTAAATGGGGTATCATACACAAAAATACTGAATCACCAGGTTGAACACCTGAAACACAGTATTTTTTTTTTTGCTATTTTTTTAGGACCACACCCACAGCACATGGAAGTTCTCAGACTAGGGATCGAATTGGAGCTGCAGCTGAGGCTTACGCCACAGCCACAGCAACATCACCGGATCCGAGCCCTCTGCGACCTACACCACAGCCTGAGGGAACATTGTATCTTTAATCCATTAAGTGAGGCTGGGGATTGAACCTTAGTCCTCATGAGATCCTAGTCAGGTTCGTAATCCACTGAGCCAAAACAGGAACTCCTGAAACATAATATTTTATTTTATTTTATTTTACTTTATCTTATTTATTTATTTTTTGTCTTTTTGCCTTATCTAGGGCCGCACCCGCGGCATATGGAAGTTCCCAGGCTAGGGGTCTAACAGGAGCTGTAGCTGCCAGCCTTTGCCACAGCCACAGCAACGCCGGATCCGAGCCGTGTCTGCGATCTACACCACAGCTCACGGCAACGCCAGATCCTTAACCCACTGAGCAAGGCCAGGGATCGAACCCGCAACCTCATGGCTCCTAGTCAGATTTGTTAACCACTGAGCCACGACAGGAACTCCTGAAACATAATATTTTAAATCAACTATACTTCCATAAAAAGAAGACCATCCATGGTCGCTTGCATCTTGCTACACCAAAGGCCAGCAATGACAAAGAGAAAAACAGTCATCCCTGCTCTCCCTCGGGTGCCTCTGGTGCTGAAAGATGGTAAACACAGAGTAACTGTTTGTTAAATGACTAAAGGATTATGGAACTTAGCTGTCCTAAGTGCTCCTTCCCAGTTTTTTTTTTTTTTAGGGACTCACCCGCAGCATATGGAGGTTCCCAGGCTAGGGGTCGAATCGGAGCTGCAGCTGCCGGCCTATACCACAGCCACAGCAACACCAGATTCAAGCCACATCTGTGACCTACACCACAGCTCATAGCAATGCCGGATCCTTAACCCACTGAGTGAGGCCAGGGATCAAATCTGTGTCCTCGTGGATGCTAGTCAGATTCATTTCCATTGAGCCACAACGGGAACTCCGCTTCCCAGCTCTTTCTGAGTCTCCACAGCTGGCTTCTCCAAGGCACCAGATCAATTCCTCCAGCCCTGCCCTTCTGACTTTATCTAAGTCATTTAACCCTCAGTAAAACCTTATAAATTAGATACAGTCATTGTACCCATCTTACAGACAAGGAACTAAAGAATCAGAAACAGATGTCACACAGCAAGGGAACTATCATTCTCCCCAATCTTCACGGTCATCATACATTTAGAACTCAGAGGAGTTTCCTGGTGGCCTAGCAGTTAAAAGACCTAGTGTTGTCACTGCTGTGGTGAAGGTTTGATCCCTAGCCTGAGAACTTCTGCAGTGGGCGCAGGCAAAAATAATAATAATAACAATAAAATAATACTTAGAAAGCAACACAGCAAAAACACCGGCAGAGAGTTCCCGTTGTGGCTCAACACATTAAGAACCCAACATAATATCTGAGGAGATGTGGGTTAGATCCCTGGCCTCACTCAGTGGGTTAAGGATCTAGTGCTGCCGTGGCTGTGGCAAGGCCTCAGGCTGAAGCTCCAGTTCGACCCCTAGCCTGGGAACTTCCATATGCCAGAGATGCACTCCTAAAACGAAAAGAAAAATATACAGGCAAAGATTTGTACCGCCTCAGGAGTTCCATAGTAGTCTAATGGTTAGGACTTGGGATTTTCATCACTGAGGCCTGGGTTCTATCCCTGATCTGAGAACTGTGATCCTCTATCAAGTCACTGCATGCACTGGCAAAAAAAAAAAAAAAAAATTGTACAATCTCTTCACAAAAGGCAAATGACTGCCAAACAAGCCCATGAAAAGACTCTCATCACTGGCCTTCAGGAAAATGCGAACTAGCATGACAATCAGATACCACCACAAATTAGCCAGAACAGCCAAAACGAAAAAGACTGACTTTACCAAGTGCTGATGAAGATGCAGAGAAACTGGGGTGTCTGAAGCCTGAGCAGTGCGTTGTATGTCCGCGACGCCCCAGCAACGTTGAAAAGACAAATTCGGAGTTCCTGTCTTATGTCCTCATTAAAAAAAAGATTTAAGGAGTTCCTGTCGTGGCTCAGTGGGTTACAAACCCGAGTGGTGTCCATGAGGCTGCAGGTTCGATCTCTAGCCTCTCTCAGTGGGTTTTGGATTCGGCATTGCCACAAGCTTCGATGTAGGTTGCCCATGGGACTTGGATCCCGTGCCGCTATGGCTGCAGTCATAGGCTGGCAGCGGCAGCTCCAATTCCACCCCGAGACTGGGGACGTCCTTATGCCACAGGCGTGGCCCTAGAAAAAGAAGAAAAACAAGTCAAATCTGTATGGTAACGTCGGGACACGAACACAGAATTGCTCTTGAGCGGAATCCAGTGAGGTAGGAGAGTCTCCCGGTGACTGTTCTTTGGCGTCAGCACTTGAAATTTATCGTGGGCCCCTCAGCTATTCCAGGAATGTTTCTGTGCCTCTCCACCCAGTTCCCATGCCCCTTAGTGAAATAATCCTTCCCAGGCTGAGTAGTTTCGAGATGAAATTATGCACTCTCGAAGGAAACATAAATATGAGTAAAGATGCTTTCTCACGATAGATCACGTTCTTTTTTTTTTTTTTAAGGGCTACACCCGAGGCATATGGAAGTTCCCAGGCTAGGGGTCAATTGGAGCCGAAGCCACAGCAAGTCCAAATCCAAGCCTCATCTGTGACCTACAAGGCAGCTTGCTGCAACACACAATCCTTAACCCACTGAGCAAGGCAGGGATCAAATTGGCATCCTCATGGATACCAGCTGGGTTCTTAACCTCTTTCATGTTACTCTGTTATTCATCCTGCATGGGCTGGCATTGACTCAGCTCCACAGAGTCATGCAGGGCTCCAGGCTGACCAGGCACCCACCATCTTATGGCTGCACCATCAGGAACTCACTGCCTCGGCTGTCACAGGCAGACAAGAGAGAGATTGGAAGAGATTGTGTGGGCTTTTTGACGCCTCCTCAGAAGTGACTGACATACAGAGGTGATGTATGTAGTTTCCATTCACATTTCAATGGCCAGATTTAGTCAAGAGAGTTACCTCACTGAAGTAGTTTTTCATTTAATAGATATCGATCCTTAGAAACGTTTATCTAAAGGATCAGTGGTAACTAGCCATAAAAAGAGAGGAAGGAAGTGCATTCCTAGGAGAACAAACAGCACATTCAAAGACCAGAAACAAAGAGACAAGGGGGCAGTTCTCCTTGTGGCTCAGAGGGTTAAGAATCAGACTAGTACCCATGAGGATGAGGGTTCAATCCCTGACCTATCTCAGTGGGTTAAGGATCCAGTGTTGCTGTGAGCTGCAATGTAGGTCACAGACACCCCAGATCTGGAGTTGCTGTGGTTGTGGCGTAGGCCGGCAGCTGTAGCTCATATTCCACCCCTAGACTGGGAACTTCCAAATGCGTAAGGTGCAGCCCTAAACAAGCAAAAACAGAAACAAAACAAACAAAAACCCCAAAGAGACAAGGGGTTTATGGAATCAAAATTCTGACAAAAAAGGATTTTCAATCCAGACCACTATTTCCAGCCAAAATATCAAGTGTGAGGAGCAAGTGAAGCATTTCAAAGCATGGAAGGGCTCAGAGATGTCATCACTCATGCTCCTATGTTCTCAAAGTTACTGCAGGATGTGCTCCACAAAAATCGAGGGGTAAACAAAGAAAATATAAGACATGAGATTGAGGGAAACAGAGATCTCAACATAGGAAAGAGATGAAGAAAATCCTGGGAGGATGGCTGGAGGAATTCCCCAGGAAAAAGAACGCAGGAGGAAAACAGAATGCTACCTATAGATCATTCGGCAGAGTTTACCTTTTGGAACGTTGAATTGAGATAACCTGGCAGAACTTCCCAGGAAGACAACTA
>PVHT021183507.1:7161750-7201396 GCA_004024745.2 Catagonus wagneri
AAAAAAAAAAAAAAAAAAAAAAAAAAAAAAAGACAAAAAAAAAGAGCCATCAAGACATCAGGTCAATGTGCGGCTCACAACCAGTTGCTGACTCAGTAGCACCACCTGATGGCTGGGAGGCCTCTCTACCTCAACTGGTCCTAAACTGAACTCCTCAAATGTGACTTCTGACCTTTCTCTTGTTCCATGGCCTCCCCATCTCGGATGCCTGAAATGCAACCTACCAAGGTTTGGGAACTCCTAAGGGCCCACAAGAAGATTAGAAAAATTTGTGCCAACTCCTCCCCCATTCTCCAACCTGGCCAATGAGAGCAGCCCACTTCCCAGGCCAGGAGATTGGTTTGATGATAACATGTGCTCCTAGCTGAGCCAATGAAATTCAGTACTGGGACTTCTGGTGAAACCTTGTGGGTGGTTGGATATTTCTTTCCAGGTTACTACTGAGTGGGAAAAAGGGATCTGTAGTTCCTGGATCTCTGCCGCCCAAAGGCAAGCCTGATGAGATGAAAACCCAGCCTAGGGAAGAGACAGAATGTTAGATTCCTGGTGGCACTGGAATTTTTTTTTTCTTTCTGTATGCCACACCTACAGCATATGGAAGTTCCTGGGTCAGGGACTGAATCTGACCTGCAGCTGCGACCCAGTCAACGCAATCTGCTGCAGTCAGATTCTTTTTTTTTTTTTTTTCCTTTTTTAGGGCCAAACCTGCGGCATATGGAGGTTCCCAGGCTAGGGGTCCCATCAGAGCCCACAGCCACAGCCACAGCAACACCAGATCTGAGCTGCGTCTGTGACCTACACCACAGCTCACGGCAATGCCGGATTGTTAACCCACTAAGCAAGACTAGGGATTGAACCCACAACCTCATGGTTCCTAGTCGGATGCATTAACTGCTGCGCCACGGCGGGAACTCCTGCAGTCAGATAGATCTTTAACCCACTGCCCCACAGCAGTAACTCCAACATTGGAATTTCTTGATCCAGCTATCCCTGAGGTCAGTCCACTCCTAGATCCCTAGATTTTCAGTTACACAATTCATTCCCAACCATGTGGTTGCCCCAGGGAGTTAGGGATGGGGAACAACTCAATGGGTGTGGCGTTTCTTCTTCAGGTTACGGAAACGTTTTGAAACTAGACAGAGGTAGTGGTTGTATACCACTGTGAATGTACTCAATGCCACTGAATTGTTCCTTTTTTTTTTTTTAACTTAAAAAATTGGGGAGGGAGTTCCCTTTGTGGCTCAGTGGTAACAAACCCGACTAGTATCTGTGAGGACACAGGTCTGATCCCTGGCCTCGCTCAGTGAGTTAAGGATCCGGCGTTGCCGAGAGCTGTGGCGTAGACTGGCAGCTCAGGCTCCGATTTGATATCTAGCCTGGGAACTTCCATATGCCAAGGGTGTGGCCCTAAAAAGACAGAAAAAAAAATTTTTTTTTTTTTTTGGCCTTGCCTGAGGCATGTGAAGTTCCCGGGTCAGGAATTGAACCCATGCTACAGCAATGACCTGAGCCACAGCGTGACAATGCCAATCCTTAACTTACTGTGTCACCAGGAACTCCAAAATGCCCTAAAATTGACTGTGGTGGTAGTTATACAGCTCTGTGAATACCCTAAACCATAGAATTACATACTTTAAGTGGATGAATTGTGTGGTGTGTGAATTATATCTCTGTAAAGCTGTTAAAAAGTGATGTCTTTGGAGTTTCCTGGTAGCTCAGTGGATTAAAGATCTGGCATTGTCGCTGTGGTGCAGGTTGGATCCCGAGCCTGGGAACTTCTGCATGTGGTGGGTGTGCAGATAAACAACAACAACAACGCTGGTATTTATCAAGTGGTTAGCTCTGGGCCAGGCAACGTGCTAGGTCTTTACACCAGTGATTGCATTCGTACTCACAGTCACCGTGAGAATGCAAGACTTTCATGTTTCCATCTTACAGCTGAGACCGGAGTCAGGTTGAGCAAGTCACACAGAGAGATGGTGGTCAGGCATCAGAGGCCTGGCATTTGAGGCCTACCAGATCTGGTCCTTGACCCACTCCCAGTTTCACCTCCTACCCCTGCCCTTTCCCCGTCTAAGCCACATTTCTGCCCTAGTGGCTTCTTTCTTTCTTTTTTCTTTTTTGTCTTTTTGCCTTTATGTAGAGCCGCACCCGCGGCATATGGAGGTTCCCAGGCTAGGGGTCTAACAGGAGCTGTAGCCACCGGCCTTCGCCACAGCCACAGCAACGCGGGATCCGAGCCGCGTCTGCGACCTACACCACAGCTCACGGCAACGCCGGATCCTTAACCCACTGAGCAAGGCCAGGGATCGAAGCTGCAACCTCATGGTTCCTAGTCGGATTCGTTAACCACTGAACCACGAAGGGAACTCCTTCCTTCCTTCCTTCCTTCCTTCCTTCCTTCCTTCCTTCCTTCCTTCCTTTCTTTCTTTCTTTCTTTCTTTCTCTCTTTCTTTCTTTCTTCTTTTCCTTCCTTCCTTCCTTCTTTCTCTCTTTATTTTTTTCTTCCTTTCTTTCTTTTTAGGGCTGCACCCACGGCATATGGAAGTTCGCAGGCTAGGGGTCTGGGAATCAGAGATACAGCTGCCAGCCTACACCACAGCCACACAGATTCGAGCCACATCTGCAGTCTATATCACAGTTCACAGCAAGGCCGGATCTTTAACCCACTGAGGGAGGTCAGGGATCAAACCTGCGTCCATACGAATACTAGTTGGATTTGTTACCACTGAGCCACAATGGGAACTCCTGCCCTACTGACTTGACTTTTCTTTCTTTCTTTCTTTCTCTTTCTTTCTTTCTTTCTTTTTCTTTCTCTCTTTCTTTCTTTCTCTTTCCTTCCTTCCTTCTCTCTTTTTCTTTCTTCCTTTCTTCACTCCTCCCTCCCTCCCTCTCTTTCTTGCCCCACTCTTTGCATGTGGAAGTTCCCAGACCAAGGATCGAACACTTGCTGCAGTTGTGACCTGGCCTTGCTCAGTGGGTTAAGGATCCGGCATTGCTGAAAGCTGTGGTGTAGGTCGCAGATGTGGCTGGGATCCTGCATTGCTGTGGCTATGGTGTAGGCCTCCACTGAAGTTCTGATTCCACCCCTAGCCCAGGCACCTCCATGTGCTGCAGATGCAGCCGTTAAAAAAAAAAAAAAAAGATTAATTTTGGGAGTTTCCACTGTGGCATGGTGCATTGCTTTCTTGTTGTTTTCTTTTTAGAGCCGCACCCACATCATATGGAAGTTTCCAGGCTAGGGGTTCAGTCGGAGCTGTAGCCGCCAGCCTACGCCACAGCCACAGCAACACCAGGTCCGAGCTGCATCTGTGACCTACCCCACAGCTCACGGCAACACTAGATCCTTAACCCACTGAGTGAGGCCAGGGATCAAATCTATGTCGTCATGGATACTAGTCGGATTCGTTAACCTCTGCACCACGACAGGAACTCCCAGATAGCCATTCTTTTACAGATTTTTTTCCCATCTAGGTTATTACAGAATATTGAGTAGAATTCCCTGAGCTACACAGGAGATCCTTGTTGGTTGTCTTTGTTTGTTTGTTTTTGGCCACAGCCACAGCATTGGGAAGTTCCCAGGCCAAGGATCAACCCCACACCACAGCAGAAGCCAGAGTCACAGCAGTGACGATGCCGGATCCTTAACCCACTGAGCCACCAGGGAATACCTGTTTATCTATCTATTTATTTATTTATCTATTTATTTATTTTTCGGCATATGGAAGTTCCCAGCTAGGAGATCTAATCGGAGCTACAGCTGCGGGCCACAACCACAGCCACAGCAACACCGGATCCGAGCCTCATCTTCAGCCTACACCACGGCTCCTGGCAACACCGGATCCTTAACCCACTGAGTGAGGTCAGGGATGGAACCCCATGCTCGTGGATACCAGTCTGGTTTGTAACACGCCGAGCCACCATGGAAACTCCTTATTTATCTCTTCCCCCGCTCCCCAGCATATTTCCCCTTTGGTAACTAAGTTTGTTTTCGAAGTCTAAGAGTCTGTTTCTGTTTTGTAAAGAAGTTCATTTGAGTCTTTTTTCCTTTTTTTTTTTTGCTTTTGTCATTTTTGGGCCACACTCATGGCATATGGAGGTTCCCAGGCTAGGGGTAATCGGAGCTGTAGCCACCGGCCTGCACCACAGCCACAGCAATGCCAGATCCGAGCCACGCCTCTGACCCACACCACAGCTCACGGCAACGCCGGATCCTTAACCCACTGAGCAAGGCCAGAGACTGAACCCGCAACCCCATGGTTCCTAGTCGGATTCATTAACCACTGAGCCACGACAGGAACTCCTCATCTCTTTTTAGAGCTGACTAACAGTTCATTGTCTGGATGTGCCGCAGTTTACTTATGTACCCATCCATCTACTGAAGAACGTCTTAGTTGCTTCCAAGTTTTGGCAGTTATGAATAAAGCTGCTAGTAAAATCCACATGCAGGTTTTTGTGTGCTCCACACTCTATTCTTCATTTATTTTTAATTTTTATTTTTTGCATTTTTTTTTAGGGTCACGTGTGCAGCAGATAGAAGTTCCCAGGCTACGGGTCCAGTCAGAGCCTACACCACAGCCACAGCAATGTGGGATCCCAGCTGAATCTGCAACCTCCCCACCACAGCTCACAGCAACACGGGATCCCTAACGCACTGAGCGAGGCCAGGGATTGAACCCCAGTTCTCATGGATACTAATCAGGTTCGTTACCACTAAGGCACAACCGGAACTCCCCAGCCTTTTTTTTTCTTCTGCTTTTTAGTGCCACACCTGCAGCATATGGAGGTTTCCAGGCTAGGGGTCCAATCAGAGCTACAGCTGCTGGCCTACACCACAGCCAGGACAATGTGGGATCCAAGCTGAATCTGCAACCTACACCACAGCTCATGGCAACACCGGATCCTTAACCCACTGAGCGAGGCCAGGGATCAAATCCACATCCTCATGGACCCTAGTCAGGTTCCTTAACTGCTGTGCCACAACGGGAACTCCTGGCCTTTTTTTTTTTTAAGCACTTTCTAGCTCTAGAAGATGCTCCAGGGTTATTGTGCATTTTCCCTGCCCCAGCCCTAGATGCAGTCATTTCTCCAAGGAGCCCTGGTTCCCTGTACTGGAAAAATGATATTTAGAAACCAAGATCTGGGTATAGAGTATATTCATTGTTACTGGGGTGTCATTGCTTCTGGGCCCTTGGCAGACAGAGCTGGGAACTGCCTGTGTACCAATCCATCTGTACCCTCACATAAATACTTATTTTCATATCTAACTAGTAAAACAAACATTTCCCGATGATAACCCCAAGCAGCACCACATTGCTTATTTGTAACTTCCTTCTCCAACTGGATGAAAACTGGTTGTCAGTAGCTACAACATATGTACTGTTTGTTCAATGCTAGTAAACAGCAGTTCCAGAATTAACCTGTACCTGTGGGAGAAACAAATATACTGACCAGAGTACAGTGTTTCTGCGCAGTTCAGACAGACTTTTTCTTAATGGCTGCATCTGCGGCATATGGAAGTTCCTGGGCCAGGGACTGAATCTGAGCTGCAGTGTGACCTACACCATAGCAGCGGCAATGCCAGACCCTTTAACCCACTAGACCTGGCCAGGGATGGAACCTGCACCTCTGCAGCTACCCAAGTTGCTGCAGTTGGATTCTTTTGTTGTTGCTGTTGTTTGTATTTTTATGCAGTTAGATTCCCTTTTGTGTGTGTGTGTGTGTGTGTGTGTGTCCAAAGCCGCTGCATATGGAGGTTCCCAGGCTAGGGGTCGAATCGGAACTACAGCTGCTGGCCTACACCACAGCCACAGCAACGAGGGATGCTTAACCCACTGAGCAAGGCCAGGGGTCGAACCTTCAACCTCATGGTTCCTAGTCAGATTCGTTTCCGCTGTACCACGATGGGGATCCCTGCAGTCAGATTCTTAACTCACTGTGCCACTGTGGGAACTCCTGTTTTTTGTTTTGTTTTGTTTTCGTTTTTTGGTCGAGCCTGGGGCATGTGGAAGTTCCAGAACCAGAGATCAAACCTGCAACACATGGAGTTCCCATTATGGTTCAGGGGTAACGAACCCAACTGTATCCATGAGGATGCAGGCCCTGCTCAGTGGGTTAAGGATACAGCGTTGCCGTGAGCAGCGGTTGAGATCTCAAAGTGGGTCAGGGATCTGGCGTTGCCGTGAGCTGTGGTGTAGGTCACAGATGCTGCTCAGATCCGGCGTTGCTGTGGCTGTGGCGTAGGCCGGCAGCTGTAGCTCCAATTTAGCCCCTAACCTGGGAATTTCCATATATTGTGGGTACAGTCCTAAAAAAAAAAAAAAAACCGCAAAAACTCCCCCCAAAAAACCCCACACCACAGCTGTGACCTGAGTGGCTGCAGTGACAACACTGGATTCTTAACCCCCCGAGACACAAGAGAACTCGTTCAGACCGATGTTTGGGAAACCTCAGAGCCAAACAAACAAACCTTGTGGTTGGGAGCCAGAGTTGGCCCTCGGACCTCCAGTTTAAGACCTTGGAAACCATGACTGCTCTGGACTCTGGCTGTGGGCAAGTTGTCAGTTTATATCTGCCTGCAGCCACATCCATGCCTCAGGACCGGTTGGAGGGGGACCAGGTGGCAGTGGGGTACGGCGGGGCGGCGGGGGGGGTGGTCCTGCCCTCTGACTTTCTGGATGGGAGGGAGCATGAGGGGACTATGAGAGCTGTTTTGCGCTTTCAGAGGCAAAGACACCACTCAGTGAGAGTGGACGCAGATTGGGCAGGGTGGCCCCTATGGGTGGGGCCCCTGGCAGCAGAACCTGCCAGGCAGGTGTGCCGGCCCAGGCATGCATCGGGCGGGCGGGCGGGCTGTGGCAGAGGCCTGCGGTGCCCTTCCCTTGGGAAGAGAGCAGGAAAGGCTTGGGGGGCGGGGGAGCAGGCATGTTGGGGTGACAGTGGCGCCTGGGGCTGATGGGGCCTGAGCTGAACCCTCTCCTAATTCCTCTTCTGTGATACTGGTGGTGACCAACAGCACCCGGACTAACATTTACTGAATTCTCACCTGTGCGTCCGAGCTCCGTTCCATTGATTCCTTCTCAGCAGCATCCCTCAGAACTGGCGCTGTCATCCATTTTACAAACGAGGCCACCAAGGCTCAAAGGGGGCAACACACTTGTGCAGAGTCCCAGATTAGACTGCAGCTGAGCCTGGTTCCAAACTCCAAGCCTTTAACCTTTACTCAATCACTGGGCAGAGGGACGGATGGGGTCACTGTCTTCCTGGAGTTCGGTGGCTAGGACAGAGACACGAAATATGCCAGATGAATAAGTAAGTAAAGAATCAAGGTAATTTCTTTCTTTCTTTCTTTCTTTTTGCTTTTTTAGGGCCGCACTTGCGGCATTTGGAAGTTTCCAGGCTAGGGGTCAAATCAGAGCTCCAGCTGCCGGCCTACACCACAGCCACAGCAACGTGGGACCCAAGTCACGTCTAAGATCTACACCACAGCTCAAGGCAATGCTGGATCCCCAAACCACTGAGCAAGGCCAGAGACTGAACACGCATCCTTATGGATACTAGTCAGATTTTTTCTGCTGCGCCACAACGGAAATTCCCAATCAAGATAATATCAGATGGTGCCAACTGCCACTTGAGGTTGGGGAGAAGGGGGACACATCAGGGAAAGTCTCTCTGAGGAAGTGATGAGCTAGGAAGGGCTGGGGGAAGGGTTCTGGCGCAGGCGGATCCCAAGTGCCAGGGTCCGGAAGTACGTGAGGAGCTGGGGTGGGGGGAGCTCAGCGGGGCTGAAAGGAAGTAAGGCAGAGAGAGGGCGCACATATACAGAGGAGAGATGCTGCAAGGACTTGTGGGCCCCGTAGTTAGGATTTGGGCGTTTATGCTGAGCCACATAGGAAGCCATGGGAAAGCCTGAAGCTGGAGAGGGGTACGATCGCGTGTGATCGAATGCGTGAGGCGGCATGAGTTGGGGGTGCTGGGCCTGGGACCCACGGCCGGAAGAGTCCCCCTCCACCCTATAGGGGCCCGTGGGAGGTGAGATTGCCACTGCCTGGGAGGTGAGAAGCAGCCACTTTCCCACCCTGGGGTGTGGCTTCCCCTATGCAAAAGGGGGTCATCGATCCTGAACAGGATGTGCGCCAGGCGCAGTCCGCCACGTCTGGGGAATCTTCAGGGCTCTTCCCAGCAGGCTTTTCCCAGGAGGCTGTGTGGCTGCGGCACCCAAACCTTATCTCCGCCCCCGCACCCCACTTCACTGGCTTCACTGGCTGCACTGCTCCCAGTGTGTCTGCCGGAGCAGACAGGAGTGGTTCTGTTTAGAGCCACGGGAGGCCCTGAAGGCCTGGAGCAGGGCACGACCTGGCCTGGGTGCCCGACCGGTCCCTCCCCCCGGGGGCACCCCTTCAATCCAACCCCAGCCTTCTGCTCACAGTCCCTGCGGCCTGCAAAGCCTGAGGCGGGTGCAAAGGGCACAGTTCTGGTGAAGGTCGTTGCAACCCGGCCCAGCCCCCCCCTCCACTCCGGCTGGTCTGGGGGAGCTTCCCAGGCTGGAAGCTCCTGGGAACTGGGGGTGGGGGTGCGGGGCCAGCTGGGACTGGCCCGTTGGAGGAGCGGAGGCCTGGGAGAGAGACAGGCTGGGAAAGACAGAGACAGGGACTGAGAGCGAGGCCCACGGAGACCGGGACAAACGGAGAGGGCGAGACTGAGAGACCAGAGGGGAGAGACGCACAGAGAAACTGAAGGAGACGTTCATTCATTCACTCACCCACTCAGCGGCTACTTATTCGGCACAGGCTTTATCCCCGGCAGTGCCCACGACAGACAGACGCAAATTCCTTTCACTGTGGGGCTGACAGTCTGATGGGGACACAGCCCAGAAACAACGATAACGGACTAAATCACACTGTCCGGAGCGATACGGGTGAGAGAGACCGGTCGGGGAAGCGGGAGGACCAGGGGGCTTAGGAGCCGGTCTCCTTATCCGGGGGAGGGGACGGTTCCCACCAGAACCTGGCCTGCCCCTTCCCCCACTTGCCCCAAACGGGGTGGGAGCGGGGAAACGGGGTGGGGCCTACTCCCGGAAGCCACACGGTCCTATCTGCTGCGGGGGAGGGGATGGGCCTACCGCCGCCCCTGCCGAAGACCCCTCCTAATTCGGGGTGCCAGGTCCCTCCGCCGACGGGGCGTCTTTGGGGTGCAGCCCAGGAGGTTCGATTGTAAGGTGGGTGGAAAATGAGGAGGGGCCAGTGCCCAGGGCCGGAGGTCAGGTAGGACCCCTCTTCTGGGGAGGGGGGAGGGGAGAGGCTCAGGTTGCGGCCTCCGGGGCTGAAGAACCCTCCCCTTCGCCCGTCCCCCGGGGCCTCCCACCGCGATGGAGCGTCCCTAGGAGGTGGCCCAGGCCCGGAGCGGGGGAGCCGAGGGCTCGCCGGTGCCAGTCGCCGCCAGGGTGCGTTCCGGTGCCGCGGCGAGTGGCACAGGCTGGCAGACACGGGCTGGGAGCCCGGGCCCCAAGGGGAGGGGGCAACTGCTTGCGATCACCAGGGCTCGGCGTCGCGGGCCTGCCCCCTCGCTTGTCAGCTCCAGCCCCGCCTCTGAACTCGGCCGCTCACTCCCGTCCAGGCAGCGCGACGGCTGAGGGCGCAGCACCTGGGCGCAGGGGTGAGTGTACAGCACTGGGTCCTTTCAGGCGCGGGACCCAGCCTGGCCGGAAGGGGGTTGCCCTGGCCACTACCCTTGCCCCCTTGCTTGGGTATCCCGGGCTTTTTCCGAAGGCCTCCTGGGAGGGGAAAACCGGAGACTGGACGCGGGACCCGGGATGGGGGTGGGGGCCCCCGGAATCTCCCGGCCTCACGCTCTCCCAGCCACGCCACTGCAAGTTTCGCTGCCTCACTTCTGCCTCCAGGCAAGCCGAGGCGAGGCGGGCGTTGCACAGGCTGTGAGCCTCTGCGCAGTGTCCCCAGCCGAGCGAGGTAACCTGTATCAGCGTGCATTTGATGCCTCCCGCTCCCCCAGCGTGGCTGCGTCCCTGACTCCTTGTGGGTCTGTATTTGCCCCGGGCTCCCTGTGTGCAGCTGAAACCGTCTGGGCTGCATTTGTTTCTGCCATGTCCAAAGAAGTCCGTTCCCCTTCCCAGGCCGGTGTAGTTGTAATTCCCCCGTTTACGAATCGGACTCCAGCGATTGTGTAACTGTTTCTGCGTGGATGTGTTTGTGTGGGAGCAGGAAAACCTTTGTGCCTGCTTCTATGCGAGGTACTTCTTTTGAGCCTCAGCTTCTTCATCTCTAAATTGGGACTAAGGGTAGAGCTGTCTAGGGGATGAAAGGGCCCAGTCGCAGATGGCAGGTATTATTAATTATACTTTAATGACATGGATGCCTTCTGCAAGAGTCTGTCTGTGAGGTGTGGATCCTGTCTGCTGCCCCCAGGCTCTGTCTCTGCTAAATGGCTGGATAGGCTCAGCTTTCTCACTTGAGGTTTTGTGGTGGATTAAGGGGGTTTCGCAGGAAAAGCCCTGCGGGCACTGGGGCGTATATCTGTAGGTTCTGGGTTCCAGGCTGGGTGTGGGTGGAGGCTGTGAAACTGTGGCCTGTGAGACTAGGCATGAGATCCCATTTGCGTGTTGCAGAATTTAATTCCGCCTCTATGGCTCTGCCCGTGTCTAAGTGTATTTTCGTGTTTCCTTGATGGGGTGTAGCTGCGAATTTGGCCCTAGTTTGTGGCTCTTTGTGCACATGTCCTTGTCGGTATGTCACTGTATTTGTGTGTCCTTTTCTGTGTGTGATTGTTTCTGTTTATGATTAATATGCCTCTGGATATGCATGCTTGTGTGTGAATTATTAGTGTCCCTTTCCAGTAGGATCGTGTGTTACTCTGTCCCCTCTTGATATTTGTGTGTGTGTGTCTTTGTGTCGGCCGGTCGCCATGGACGCCCCTCATCCATCAGGAACTCCCTCTGGGCCCCTGGGCATCCTGTGGGGTGAGTAATGAGGGGTTAGGTTTCCCTTACCAGGTGAGGGTCCGCCTGTGCCCGCCTCCGCAGGCGTGGTGATGGTGCGCGCCGATTGACCTTGCACCCACCCTCTCCGCAGCCTTGGGGCGGGAGGCCCATGGAGCCGGGGCTGCTGCGGCCGGCGCCAGTGAGCGAGGTCATCGTCCTGCATTACAACTACACCGGCAAGCTCCGAGGTGCGCGCTACCAGCCCGGCGCGGGGCTGCGCGCCGACGCCGTGGTGTGCCTGGCCGTGTGCGCGCTCATCGTGCTCGAAAACTTAGCAGTGCTGGTCGTGCTCGGACGCCACCCACGCTTTCATGCGCCCATGTTCCTGCTCCTGGGCAGCCTCACGCTGTCGGATCTGCTGGCCGGCGCCTCCTATGCAGCCAACATCCTGCTGTCGGGGCCGCTCACGCTGCGCCTGTCGCCCGCGCTCTGGTTCGTGCGTGAGGGCGGCGTTTTCGTGGCGCTCGCCGCATCAGTGCTGAGCCTCTTGGCAATAGCGCTGGAGCGCCTCCTCACCATGGAGCGCCGAGGACCCGCGCCCGCTGCACGTCGGGGACGCACGCTGGCCCTAGCCGCCGCCGCCTGGGGCGTGTCGCTGCTCCTCGGGCTACTGCCGGCGCTAGGCTGGAATTGCCTGGGCCATCTGGAAGCCTGCTCCACGGTCCTGCCGCTCTACGCCAAGGCCTACTTGCTCTTCTGCGTGCTCGCCTTCGTTGGCATCCTGGCTGCCATCTGTGGACTCTATGCACGCATCTACTGCCAGGTGCGCGCCAAAGCGCAGCGCCTGCGGGCGCGCCCTGGGACCGGCGAGGGCACCTCGACCCGGGCGCGCAGCACGCCTCGCTCGTTGGCGCTATTACGCACGCTCAGCGTAGTGCTCGTGGCCTTCGTGGCGTGTTGGGGTCCTCTCTTCCTGCTGCTCTTGCTGGATGTGGCGTGCCCCGCGCGCGCCTGCCCCGTGCTCCTGCAGGCAGACCCCTTCCTGGGCCTGGCCATGGCCAACTCGCTTCTGAACCCCCTCATCTACACGTTCACCAACCGCGACCTCCGTCACGCACTCCTGCGCCTCATCTGCTGTGGCCGCCGCCCCTGCTGGGGAGGCCCGGGCACCTCCCGGCGGCCGGGGAGCACCCTTGGGGCTTCCGGCGGCCTGAACCGCTGGCTTCCTCCCGGGATGGACCGCAGCTCCAGCCGCTCGGAGCACTCGTCGCCTCAGCGGGACGGACTGGACACCAGCGGCTCCACCAGCAGCCCTAGCGCGCCCACAGCCGCTCGGACCCTGGTACCCCCGCCGGCCGCGGACTGACGCCCTTTGTCCGGCCCTTGCCCTCACTGAGAGTTCTTTTGCTCACTTTCTTTCGTCCTTCCTTCCTTTCTTCCTCTCTCTCTTTCTTTCTTTTCCATTTTTTGGCCGCCCCACGGCATAGGGAGTTCCCATGCCAGGGATCAAATCAGAGGCGCAGTTGCGACCTAAGCCGCCGCTGTGTCAACGCTGGATCCTGAGCCCACTGTGCCAGGCTAAGGGTCGAACACGAGTCCTAGCACTCCCAAGACTCTTCCGATTTCGTTGCGCCACAGGAGATACTCCCCAACTTTCTTTTTCAATAAAGAAATTTATGGGAAATGCCGCCGAAGATGGTGGAGGCAGAAAAGACCGAGGAAAATGTATTTTATTGACACTAAACCTCACAGTAGTGAACAAAACAGACAAAAATCCTTGCCCTGTGGAATTGATGTTCTGGTGGTGGACATAGACAATAACGGAGTGAAAAAGTATGGGGATAATTCCGGGGACAATACGGTGATGCAGTGGTGGTCAGGGAATGCCTCTCAGCAGAGCAAGAGAGCCGTGATGTGCCTGGCAACATGTGTTATGAGCCGAGTTGGTCACTGTACTGGAAATTTCTGAAGGGAGAGCCTTTCAGGGTGGGGTTAACAGCAGGTGCAAAGGGCCTGAGGCTAGAATATGTGTGTTCTCTGAAAAGTAAGGATCGCAGAGTGACTGGAGCCCGGATGGAGAGGGAGAATGGGAGAAAACAGAGGCAGCGAAACAATGGGGCAGATTTTGCCGGGCCTTATGGGCCCAGGGGAGGATTTTTCTTTTGCTCTGAGTGAAGTGAGATTCTTGGAGGGTTCCAGGCAGAGGAGCGACTGAATTTGGTCTAGATGTTTACAGATGCCTCTGGTCTTTGTCGGGGTGAAGCGAGGAGAACAAGGTGCCTGGACTGGTCTAGGTGAGTGATGATAAGGCCTCAGACCATGTGGGTTCTTGATAGTATTGGACCGAGTTACTGAGGTATTGGGTGTGAGAAAGGAGTCAAGGACAGTTCTTCACTATAGAGGAGAGGCCAGACAGGGCACCCCAAAATTGACTCTGGGAGACTCAACCAATCCATCTGAAAGAAGATTTCTTTGAATGTGGTGTCCTGCATAAAAAATAAAAAATGTAATCAGATTATAAGCATGATTACAGTTTATTGTACCTGGCTAGTTGCTCCACAGTGCTAGGCCCAGGACATGCCTTTTTCTTACCCTTACTGCAGCTTTGCCAGGTAAGTTTTCCTCATCCCCATTTGATAGATGATGAAACTCCAAAATCTAAATACCTTGCTCAAGTGTCTTAGACAGGATATTAGCCCAGGGGGTCAGGCTCCGGGGCATGAGGAGGCACAGGCCTGATGTCTGGCCCCTCTGGAGCAGTCTGTCGAGGCCAGGCTGACCCTCCCTCCTTCAAGGGTCTGCATTCTCGGCCAGGGGCGATGCTAGGGCCCCATTTGTGCCCATAAAAGGCTCCAGAATCGCTGGCCGAGGCTTCCTGCTGTCCCCAGCTCCCAGCTGGCCCCAGGCGCATTCCTAACGTCTGTGCCGAGGGGCCCGCGGAAAAGGGGCGGAATGGGGGTGGGGGACTGTTCTTCGGGCTCGGGTTGCGGCGCGCCACCTGCCGGGTACGCCGCGAAACTGCAGGCAGCCTCACAGATGGCTGTGTGTTTCGCGGGTCCCTGAGCCAGCGACACTCAGGCCATCTCTGCAGGCCGCACGCTGGGGGAACCAACCTATTTCCTGGAAGACAAACACATCCCAGGGCACTTCCAGAACTGCGCCCAGTTTCCCACCTGTCATGGTTTCCCTATTCCCAGGCTCCTGTAAACTTCCAGAGCAACTTGAGACACCCTGCCCTGTTGTTCACTTGTTTGCTGGTGTGATGGCAGATTTATTCTCTTGTTCACATTTTTAAAAAATTCAGGAGTTCCCGTCGTGGCTCAGTGGTTAACGAATCCGACTAGGAACCATGAGGTTGTGGGTTTGATCCCTGGCCTTGCTCAGTGGGTTAAGGATCGGGCATTGCCATGAGCTGTGGTGTAGGTTGCAGACGCAGCTCGGATCCTGTGTTGCTGTGGCTGTGGTGTAGGCTGGCGGCTACAGCTCCTGTTAGACCCCTAGCCTGGGAACCTCCACATGCCGTGGGTGCAGCCCTAGATAAGGCAAAAAAAGCCAAAAAAAAAAAAAATTCAAAAAGCAGCAATACCCCCTCTTGGATGCATGCATTTTCAGAACTATTCTGTGGATATATGAACTGAAATGGAAGTACATTTTCTCTCTTTTTTTATGCAGCTTTAGCATCACTCTCCACTTTGTTCACTTCATAGTGTATCTTGGAAATTGTTGCACTTTTAGATCTTGTGCCGTGTTCATCAGCTCTGGCTGTCTTAAACAAAATTTATTTTTCACAGTTCTAGAGGCTGGAAGGCCAAGATCAAGGTGTCAGCAGGTTTGGGTTCTGGTAAGAGCTCACTTCCTGGCTTATAGATGGCTGCTCTCAGCTTGTCCCCACGTGGTAGAGGGAGAGTGAGAGCAATTTCTCTGGTTTCTCTTCTTATAAGGGCACTAGTGCCATCATGAGGGCCCCACCCTCCTGACCTCATCTAAACCTGATTACCTCCCCAAATCTCATTCTCCAGATACCATCACATTGGGGATTAGGGCTTCACTATATGAGGGGTGGGGGAAGGGTCACAGTTCAGCCTACACCACTTTTTTTTTTCTTTTTAGGGACTCGCGTGAGGCATATGGAACTTCCCAGGCTAGGGGTTATCAGAGCTGCAGCGGCCAGCCTACACCACAGCCACAGCAACTCAGGATCCAAGCCACATCTTTGAACTACACCACAGCTCATGGCAATTCAGGATCCTTAACCCACTGAGCGAGGCCAGGGATTGAACCCACATCCTCATGGATACTAGTCAGGTTCTTAACCCAGTGAGGCACAACAGGAATTCTACAGCACGTCCCCCACCACACACACACACACAAAAGTAAACATGTATACAGCAGATGTCCTGCTTCTTTTCACTGGCTGCATAGTATTTCACAACATAGCTGCCCCACCACTTATTACACCAGGGCCCTAGGGACATGTGTGTTGAGTCCAACACTTTGCCTTTACCCACAGTGTTGCAATAAACATCTGTGTACATACATCCTCCTGCACATATGCAAAGTGTAATTTGGATGAATTTCTACACGTTGCACCGCTGGGTCACAGGGCTTGTAGGTGTTATTCTGAGAGATAAGAAATTTCCCTTTGCACATTGAGGAGGGTGCGGGTTTCCCCAGAGCCTTGGTCACTCCCTGTACAGTATTTGGCAGCTTTGTTATGGCGCCCGCTCTGGAACTATCCACAAGCGCATCTTCACGCAATAGGAGTGAGAGGAGGGAGGAGGAACCCCACCCTATCCTCCAGCGTGGAATTAATCCCAGACTCAGACCAGGGACCTTGAATCTTACAGGTTTACTCGGAGGTGAGCAGGATCCTTTCTTAGATCAATATCTGTACAGCCCAGAGTTTCCTTCTATTCACTTAGTTTTTTTTTTTTTTTTTTTTTGCTTTTTAGGGCTGCCCCCGCGGCATATGGAGGTTCCCAGGCTAGGGGGTCCAATCGGAGCTGTAGCCGCTGGCCTGAACCACAGCCACAGCAACATCATATCCGAGCCGTGTCTGTGACCTACATGGATGCTAGTCAGATTTGGTTCCGTTGAGCCACAACAGGAACTCCTCACTTTTCGTATAGATGGACACTTCAAAAATATTTAAATGCATTTATTGAAAAGTTACTTTTATATCACACACAGCGTAAGTGGCAAATCAGTATCACTCGCCATGAAAAATAGCAATCCTTCCTATTTATTGGGTGAAGCGTTCTTATTTAATACTCCAGACAGGTAGCAGGTAGGTGCCTTTATTGTTAGCATTTTTATAGGGAGGAAACTGAAGCGTGGAGAAGTCAAGATACAGCCCCACCCGTACAGAGCTGGAGCGGCAGAGCTGGAGTATCTCTGCCCGCGAGCCTCACGGTCCTTCAGATTGGCGATAACTAAAAAACAAAGACAATGGAAATTCAAGTGGGTAGACAATTCTAACTGGATCCTGCGCTGCCTTAATGTGAGGCCCACGCCGTGCGAAGTTAAAGTGAGAAGAGCAGGTCTTGGACAGCAGATCCGCGCAGAAGTCGACAAAACTAGGCAGAGGGAAGGGGCTGCAAGGGGGGTCATCGGCCGGATGGGCTTCGCGGTGAGCCTTCGTCCGTCCGATGCCCAGCTCGGTGCCCACGAGCGCCGGGCACCTGAGGGAAGGGCGGGGAATCGCGACTCCTTCCCCGCCGCGCCCTCTCCGCCCTCTCCCCGCCTCCTTCCCGGGCATCCGGAGGCTGCCCCCCACCCAACGGCCGCGACCCCGCAGGCTGCGCCGCCCCAGAGCCAAGGCCCCCACGACGGCAGAAGCGCCCGCGGGCCTCTGACAGGGAGAATTAGGCGGGAGCCGTCCCCGGCCGGCCCGAGGCCCCTAGGGCTTCCCGGAAGCTCGGTGCGCGGGTGGCACCACGGTGCCCGGAGCCGCCGCCGCCGCCGCGCCCAGGCTTCCCCACCCCGCGGGGAGAGCGGCGGAGGCTACGCGACGACCCAGGTGAGCGCGGTGGCGGCGGCGGCGGGAAGTGGTGCCCGCCGAGCTCTGGTGCGGGGAAGGGCTGGGCCTCGAACCTGGGGCTCTGATTCTCCGAGGCTCCTACCACGAGTTTGGGAGCGCCGAGCGCTGCGGTCATTGGCCCCGCCGCAAAGACCGGCGCTGCGGCCGCCGCGCTGAGGCTGCGCAGCTGGGCGACAGCTGGCGTGGGCGGGAGAGAGGGGAGCGGCCCCTCCGCGGTCCCCGCCGCGCGACGCCCGGGGCCGCCGGGACTTTTATTCTGACACGGCCGGCGCCGGGCTCTGCTTAGTCACGGTGACCTGCGCGCGTTCCGCGCCTCCCCCCCTGCGCGCTGCGATGGAGGCGCCCGGGCCCTGGCGACGGAGGCGGAGCCCGAGAGCGGCCATGGCGGGGTGAGTGAGGCGGCCTGCGCCCGGGCGGCGGGCACCGCGGGCCGTGAGCGCCCTGCGGCCGTGCCCGGGGGCCGGAGAACTGCGCGACGCGGGCCGGTCGCTTCGGGGTTCCCGCGGCTCAGCGGAGGCCAGAAGGGTGCGGTTCGAGTCCGAGCCTTTTGTTGGACGGCGCGACTCGCGGGGCGGCCCGGGAGCGACGCAAGCCGAGCGAGAGGCCCAGAGAGCGCCGCTCGGACCGAGGCCCCGGGGTTCCCGTGGCGTTGGGGGGCTTGCTCTGCGCCCTGGGGCTGGCAGTGGAGAGGCGGCGGCGGGGTCACTTCCTTCTTCAGGCCTTGGCGGCTCAGGCAGGACATGCGCAGTCTCCCACTTACCGCTTCGTGGGGGCGGGGAGGGGGGAAGGTGCCTAGTGCCCAGGGGGCACCGTTGACCGACTGGCCCATGACCAAGAGGCCGGCCTGGGCCTCAGCTGGGGAGAGGCGGCCAAGGCCCGGTGGAGGAGGGTGCTCTGGCAGGCACATTGGAGTGGGCAGTCAGCCAGCCACAGCTCACTGACCCCTGCGCAGTGCCAGGTCCCAGGCAGGACACAGAGGGGCACAGGAGAGGGTGGGCACAGCCCTGACCTACACAGGGCCCTCGGAAACCTGGGGGCTGTTTCCGAGGGCCAGAGGGACGGGCCATCCTTCAACAAGCAAGCAAAGGAGCTTACTTCAATTCTTGACAAGTGCCATGATGGAAATAAAGCAGGGAGGAGGTGACTGAGTTGAGCTCAGGGAAAGATAAGTTGGAGAAACTTGGGGAGCCTCTTGCAGATTCCCTCCTTCTCCCTGCAGGACTTTTCAGAATGCAGGTCCTGCCCTGGCTGTCCAGATGCCACAGGTTTCTTGGAAACTCTTCAGTAGTCATTATGCTCATTTCATTCCTTACTGATTTTCCAGATTGCCTTTCATTCTGCCTCTGAGCCTTTGCACCTGCTCTCCCCTCTGCCTGGAGAACTAACTCTCATCCCACCCCCACCTCCTTCATATGTTCACCCCTCTTGTCTCAGCACGAGCAGAGGCCTAGAATACCTGCCCGCAAGTCACACTGTCACAATGCTGCTGTCATTTTCTTCAAAACCTCAATTTTTGCTCAAGTCTTGCTTATTTTATCTATGGCTCCTCCATCCCCAAGTGTCAGCTCCCAGGGGGCACAGTGTATGTCAGTCTTGCTCACTGCTGTGTCCCTGGTGCCTAGAACTGTGCCTGGTACTGGTACATAGTAGATGCTCAATAAATGTTGGTGAGCTGAATGAAGGAAAGAGCTGGATACGCCCTAGGAAGGGAAGGACCGTCAGACAACTGGAACAGAATGAGCAAAGGGGACAGGTGGACAAGAGCTGACTGTGAAGGGCTTTGCAGGCCATTGAAGAGTTTGGTTTTACTCTGTGCTGCAGGGCATGGGAAGGGGGAGGGTTCTGAGCAGGTGAGGGACATCATCTGACCGACGATATAAGGTGGACCCTTGGGCTGGTGAGGCCATGGGGCAGTTAGCACAGATGGACACTGCTTCGCCTGGGCTTGGGAAGGAGAACTGGTCAAGGAGTTGCTTTATCTTAGAAAAGGCTTGGCCACAGACCCTGCCCCCAGCCCTGTGCTCTCCCTCCTCCAGGCCCCTGAGTGCCAGTGGTGGTGTTGTCCCTTGTCACCTGGAACCCCATGCAACCGGAACCCAGGCCTAGTGGGGCTGGGGCCCACACCCAATTTCTGCCCCTGAGGTCACAGCGCCCCGAAGGGGCAGGGGACACGGTGATGTACGCCTCCACGGAGTGCAAGGCTGAGGTGACCCCCTCGCAGCACGGCAACCGCACCTTTAGCTACACGCTGGAGGACCACACCAAGCAAGCCTTTGGCATCATGAATGAACTGCGGCTCAGCCAGCAACTCTGCGATGTCACGCTGCAGGTCAAGTATGAGGATGCGCCAGCTGCTCAGTTCATGGCCCACAAGGTGGTGCTGGCCTCATCCAGCCCTGTCTTCAAGGCCATGTTCACCAACGGGCTGCGGGAGCAGGGCATGGAGGTGGTGTCCATTGAGGGGATCCACCCCAAGGTCATGGAGCGCCTCATCGAGTTCGCTTACACGGCCTCCATCTCCATGGGTGAGAAGTGTGTGCTCCACGTCATGAATGGTGCTGTCATGTACCAGATTGACAGCGTGGTCCGTGCCTGCAGCGACTTCCTGGTGCAGCAGCTGGACCCCAGCAACGCCATCGGCATCGCCAACTTCGCCGAGCAGATTGGCTGTGCCGAGCTACACCAGCGTGCCCGAGAGTACATCTACATGCACTTTGGGGAGGTGAGTGAGGGCAGTTGACATGGATCCAGGGCTTGAGAGCAGTGTCTGAAGGACCAAGGACAGATGGGAGCTCATCTCCCTTTGAGATGTGAAAGGTGAAGGCCAGGAACTGGAGAAAAATGGGGTTCTGAATTCTTATTCTACACGCCTGGGGCAACTCTGGGCAATAGCTGAGGAAAGTGAGGCCTTCATAGGTCCCTGGGCTCCTGGTTTCTCTGGGGTCAAAGGTGGGGACAGGGTGCAGTGAGTACATTGGCATTTCCACTCTGGGGGGCACTGAGCAGGGCCCGACATTTCAGGCTGTCAGCAAATATTTATTGAACACCCATGATGTGCTGTAAACCACAAGTGTGACCCTTACACATGTTTTCTTTGGTCCACGCAGTGTTGGCCTTACACCATTCTTTGTTTCGTTTTCATTTTTAAGTGGAGGAAGTTGTGAACAGAAAAAAATAAGTGCTTGTTGAGCCCTTACTGTGGACCAGCCTCTGTTCTAAGTGATTCCCATCCTTTAAATCACTGAATCTTCCCAGCTCTCCTAGGAGGAGGTGTGCTTTGGGGTGTCTTCCAGGACATTTTCCAAGTCTTCCTGTGGCTGGGACCAGCTGGGGTGGACACTACACTTGTCTCCATTTCTTTCTTCACTCTACACCACTGGAGTTGACCAGATGCCCCAAGGACCTAAGGCCTATGGCTTCCAGAGAGGTGGGAGCGGTGGTCTGAGAGCAGGGCTCTCCCGCTAGTCTACACAGCACTGGTTTCAAGGGATTGCATGGGCTTGGGGTACCAGAAAGTTGAGGACCCACTGATGTGGGGTAACTGAAATTATTTATAGAGACTGGGCCTAACAAGAAATATTTGCCCAGTGCCCTGTATACCCTAGGAGTAGCCCTGCTGTGAGATAGTTACTAGTATAACTTTTTTTACGGAGGAGGAAAACCAAGGCACAGTGTGTTTCAGATATTTGCCCAAGATTAGAAAGTACTGGGCCAAGGAGTTCCCGCTGTGGCTCAGGGTTGACAAAACCAACTAGTATCCATGAGGATGCAGGTTTGATCCCTGGCCCCGCTCAGTGGGTTAAGGATCTGGCATTGTCGTGAGCTGTGATGTAGGTTGCAGACACGGCTCAGATTTGGCGTTGCTGTGGCTGTGGTATAGGCCGACGGCTGCAGCTCCGAATCAGCCCCTACCTAGGAACTTCCACATGCTGGGAGTGCGGCCCTAAAAAGACAAAAAAGAAAGAAAAAAGTACTTGGGCCAAAATTGCAACTCAGGCTGCTTTCTTCCAACCTGAACCTTTTACCTTTTTTTTTTTTGGCCGCATCTACAGCATGCAGAAGTTCCCAGGTCAGGGATAGAAATGTACCACAGCAGCAACTTGAACCACAGCAGGGACAAACCTGGATCCTCAACCCGCTGTGCCACCAGGGAGCTCTCTGAAATTTTTTTCCTAGCGTATCCTATGGCTATTTCCTTTCTAGCCAGTCTGCTCTTTTGTAAAAGTAATTTCACTTTTTAAAAAGGGTAGTTATCCCAAATACAGAATGATACAAAACTATACATGGTAGTTCGTGTCTTTGCCCATTTACCTGAGTACTTAATATCCTACATGCCTGGCATGTAGCATTAACTCATTTAATACTATTCAAATCCCCATTTTACACCTGTGAACTGTGAGCTTCATACTATTCAAATCCCCATTTTACATCTGAGGAAAGTGAGATTGACAGAGGCAGGTTGAGTGACTTTTCCAAGATCATAGCACCGTTGAGGGGATGGCAGGGAGACAGACATAGCAGTCAGCCCATTGCACAATGCCCTCTGCAGGTGGCCAAGCAAGAGGAGTTCTTCAACCTGTCCCACTGCCAGCTGGTGACCCTCATTAGCCGGGACGACCTGAACGTGCGCTGCGAGTCTGAGGTCTTCCACGCCTGCATCAACTGGGTCAAGTACGACTGTGAGCAGCGGCGTTTCTACGTGCAGGCGCTGCTGCGAGCTGTGCGCTGCCACTCGCTCACCCCCCACTTCCTGCAGATGCAGCTGCAGAAGTGCGAGATCCTGCAGTCGGACTCCCGCTGCAAGGACTACCTGGTCAAGATCTTCCAGGAGCTCACCCTGCACAAGCCCACGCAAGTGATGCCCTGCCGAGCGCCCAAGGTGGGCCGGCTCATCTACACTGCCGGCGGCTACTTCCGCCAGTCGCTCAGCTACCTGGAAGCCTACAACCCCAGTGATGGCACGTGGCTCCGGCTGGCGGACCTGCAGGTGCCCCGTAGCGGCCTGGCAGGCTGTGTGGTGGGCGGGCTGCTGTATGCTGTGGGCGGCCGGAACAACTCACCAGACGGCAACACCGACTCCAGCGCCCTGGACTGCTACAACCCCATGACCAACCAGTGGTCGCCCTGCGCCCCCATGAGCGTACCACGAAATCGAATTGGGGTTGGGGTCATCGATGGACACATCTATGCTGTAGGTGGCTCCCATGGCTGTATCCACCACAACAGTGTAGAGAGGTAAGTGGCGGGGTCAGGAGGGGTGGGCTCTGAGGGTCCTGCTGCTAACAGGTCCCATGCCATTGGGATCTGGGGTGTGTCTCCCCACCCCCCCATTGTTGAGTGCTTTTCTCTGTGCCTTGCCTTTATGGAGTGGAAGCCTCAAGGTGAAACTAAACACCTGAGAGTTGTTTTTTTTTTTTTTTTTGCTTTTTAGGGCTGCACCCATGGAATATGGAGGTTCCCAGGATAGGGGCTGAACCATCAGAGCTGTAGTGTAGCCACCAGCCTATGCCACAGCCACAGCAATGTTGGATCTGAGCCACAGCTGTGACCTACACCACAGCTCATGGCAATTCCGATCCTTAACCCACTGAGCAAGACCAGAGATCAAATCTGCAACCTCATGGTTACTAGTCAGATTCGTTTCCACTGTGCCACAACAGAAACTCCACACCTGAGAGATTTATGGTCGTGACCTTGGATGATGTGTCTGGGCCTGGAAACTGTTCATGGGACTGTCACAAATACATACAGCTACCTTGTGCAGATTTGGGAAAAGTCCCCTCAGTTTGAAATTGTTGTAATATGCTAATTTTGTGAAAATGTAACACTTCACTGCCATCTGTCCAAAAATTGTTGTAATAAACATGTCTGAGACCTGCTGTTTGGAAGGTGCCACCATAGAGGTGGTGCCCTTGTGCAGTACGCAGCCTGCACAACTGTGCATGGTGATCCTGTGTTTAGAGGCTGAATGTTTAGGGCTCTTGACTTTTTTTTTTTTGTCTTTTTAGGGCCACACCTGCGGCATTTGGAGGTTCCCAGGGTAGGGGTCCAATTGGAGCTGTAGCCACCGGCCTACACCAGAGCCACAGCAACACTGAATCTGAGCCACATCTGCACCACAGCTCACGGTGGGCAACGCTAGATTCTTAACCCTGAGCGAGGCCAGGGATTGAACCTGCGTCCTCATGGATGCTAGTCTGGTTCATTAACTGCTGAGCCACAGTGGGAACTCCTGGGTTTTTGACTCTTGTGTAGCTTAGTTCTCCGCCTTTTTCTTTTCCAAGTGTGAGCCAGGTTAACGGTTCTCACCTGAAACATGTTGAACTCCCCATCTGTCCACACGAGATACTAGAGATCTGGCATTGGTGGGTTTGGAGTAAGGTCAGGAGTGGGAATTTTTAATACATGCCTCAGACAGAGGCCTCTAATGTACATGCTCTGTGAATAGGACAATGAGATGATGCGTCACCTTCAGCAAGCCACTTTCAAGATAAAAGGGGCCCTAGGAATTATTCTAGGAGCACAGCCTGAACTGAAAGTGCCCCGGCCAACTGGGACATATGGTCACTACATCTTTGAGCATCATAGTTGGAGAAGAACCATGCCAGGCTATAGCCTAGTTGTTAGAATTGGGGTTCTAGTGTTCGAGAAGGCTGGCTCACACCCCAGCTCTGCCACTTCCTGGGTGACCCTGGGCCTGCCACTTCGCCGCTCTACGCCTCCTTCTTGTCATCTGTGAAGTAAGGGACGATCATGAGGACCGACTTTCCCACCAGGCTCAGGGGGAAGCACAGGACCTGGCAGTGTTGTGATGGAGCCATTGGGGTCCAACAGATGTACGTGTGATCTTGAGCAGATGGTGGCTATCAGCCTTAGCTCCCTTCTCTGGAGAATGGACATACTGATAACTTGTGCCTGAGCGAATCCTTGTGAGGATTAAACAGTCCAAGCGCCAGGGGGCGTCAGTGTTCCCAGTTAGCGGTGGTTATTATGTCCTTGCAGGTATGAGCCCGAGCGGGATGAGTGGCACTTGGTGGCCCCAATGCTGACGCGAAGGATCGGCGTGGGAGTGGCTGTCCTCAACCGTCTCCTCTACGCGGTTGGGGGCTTTGACGGGACGAACCGCCTCAGCTCAGCAGAGTGTTACTACCCAGAGAGGAACGAGTGGCGAATGATCACACCCATGAACACCATTCGAAGTGGGGCAGGTGGGCGGGGGCTTCAGGGAGGGACGCCAGGAGACACACCCTCTCACCCCTGGGAGTGAAACTTGGCCAGACCACCTGTTTCAACCTTGAAGCCTGTGGCACACACAGGAGAGCTGGATTCTGAGAGTCCAGGCTCCTCTCTCCCCGCTTTGTTTCTGAAGGTTTCCTCAGAAGAGGGGAGAAGGGAGAAGGGAGGGGGTCCCGCCTCCCCCTGGAAAAGGTGGTGGCCGGGGCACCCTAGGCCAGGCCTTGGAATCACCCTTTCTGTGTGGTGTGGTTTAGGAGTCTGTGTCCTGCACAACTGTATCTATGCTGCGGGGGGCTACGATGGTCAGGACCAGCTGAACAGTGTGGAACGCTACGACGTGGAGACAGAAACGTGGACTTTCGTAGCCCCCATGAAGCATCGGCGAAGCGCCCTGGGGATCACTGTGCACCAGGGAAGAATCTACGTTCTCGGTGAGGCACTGGGGCTGGGGTCAGGGTGGAGAAGCCCACCTAGCCTCATCTTTTAGGAGAAGTCTTAAATCCTGGTGGGAAGGAGTTCCAGTTGTGGCTCAGTGGTAATGAAACCGGCTAGTATCCATGAGGATGTGGGTTCGATCCCTGATGTCACTCAGTGGTTTAAGATCCGGCGTTGCTGTGGCTGTGGCTTAGGTCAGCAGCTGCAGCTCCAATTTGACCCCTAGCCTGGGAACCTCCGTATGCCGCACGTGTGGTGCACCCCTCCCCCAAAAAAAGTCTTGGTGGGAAGTCTTGTGGTTTCTCCCTTTCCCCAGCCTTCGTAGGGACTGACCATCCCTTTCACTCTTCTGGCAGGAGGCTATGATGGTCACACGTTCTTGGACAGTGTGGAATGTTACGACCCAGACACGGACACCTGGAGCGAGGTGACCCGCATGACATCCGGCCGGAGTGGGGTTGGCGTTGCTGTCACCATGGAACCCTGCCGGAAGCAGATTGACCAGCAGAACTGTACCTGTTGAGCCACTTTTGTTTCTTGGGCAAAAAAAATGGTTGGATCCAGAGTATTGTCATTTTTGTATCAAAACAGGGACAAAAGAAAAAGCTACAGAGCAAAGGCTTGTCCTCCAGTATAGGAAGCTGGGATGCCTCAGTGTTAACATGACAACTTGAAAGAAGGCCAGAGTGGGAACCTGTGAGCCTGTCAGAGCGGTCCCAGGAATGTCCACGAGAGCCTGCCCGGGAGGTGGGTGCAGGAAGGGCGGGACCCCCAGAGAGAGGCCCCCACATCCGCTACCCCAAGACTGGGCCTGGGTCCCACACCTGCAGCCACCACCTCCCGTTGGGACGAAAGCAGGTGCCGAGGACAGACTGGTTTTTCTTCCCTGCATCTTTGTGTTTGGTTCCTTGAGGCCTGGGAAGGAGCCAACTGAGGCCTCAGGGCTGAGGCCCCTCCAGCGGTAAGGACCCCGGGGATGGGCCTGTACATAGAAACCACTGGATATTGCTGCCCTGGACAGTCAATTTGTTGATAAGTAACCCTGTAACTTTCCAATGAAAATAAAGAACAAACTAACTAGTGTCTTCCACCAGGGCTGTCAGCTGGAGGTCTTGAAACGCTGGGCACAGAAAGGACTCTTCCTCTGAAATGCACTCAAGTCTTGGATTTAGGGCTTGGATTTGAAACCAGTTTGTTATCTCTGCCCACTGAACTTTGATATGTAGGGCATCTTTCTCCCCATGGGCAAGCCACACAGGGCTCGCTTTGTCCATCACTTTCAGCTGCTTTAAAGAGGCCTAACTCCTTGACACATCTCCTAGGGCTTCCTGAGGTTAATTTCACATGTGCACAGTGTATATTTTCACAGTTAATTTTTTGGTCACGCCCACAGCTCGTTGAAGTCCCTGGGCCAGCAGGGACCAAACCCGAGCTCCAGTTGCAACCTGTACCACAGCTGTGGCAACACTGGATCCTTAGTTTGCTGTGCCCCCACGGGAACTTTCTCACAGTTAATATTTTAAGGTGGACCATCCCCACATGCCTTCCCAATTTGTTGAAAGTCTATCCTTCAGCACTTCAGTAACAGAATTTTATTTAATTTAGGTACCTGTTTAAGTACCTTTTATTTAATTTAGGTATTAAAAGGACAAAGGTGTTCTTGGAAGTTGTCTTAGGCAAAGGGCTCAATAGTCTGGTTCCCTCTGAACAATGTGTGTGAAAGGAGTATATGGCCTGGATCTTTTCTTCTGCCAGTCAGCTCTATTCATGCTTTGGGAGTGGAGAAAAGAAGAATGAAGCATGGTATCAACTAGTGGAGATTTCATAAGTTCTTCTAGATAGCTTAGAGAGGAAACATTTGATGCCTGCCTTGCCAGGGAAACCCCCCTACGTACGTCCCATCTCTGCAGCTTCACTCAGTTTACCTGGAGGCTATCTTAGCCGTGCCCAGTTCTCTGGTCCTTATCCTAAGGTTTTTTTTTTGTTGTTGTTTTTTTTTTTTTTTTTTGCTTTTGTCTTTTCAGGGCCGCACCTGCGGCATATGGAGGTTCCCAGGCTAGTGGTCTAATCAGAGCTGTAGCCGCCGGCCTATGCCACAGCCACAGCAATGCCAGATCCGAACCTGCGACCTACACCACAGCTCACAGTAACGCCAGATCATTAACTCACTGAGCAAGGCCAGAGATCTAACCTGCAACCTCATGGTTCCTAGTCGGATTCGTTTCCACTGCGCCATGACGGGAACTCCAGGTTTTTATGGAACAAGAAAATCTGTTGGCTGCATTGAATGGATGGGAGAGGGTTTGCTGTCGTAAATGTATCTAGATAGACTTTTAGCTTTGACAAAGTGTTTCTACACATTCTTTAGTCCTCATTAGTGCTGTGAGCTAAGAAGGGCAAGCCTGAAATTTTTGGGGAGGGGAGGCATGCCCGTGGCATGCAGAAGTTCCTGGGTCAGGGATCTAACCTAAGCCACCAAGACCCAGAAGTGACAATGAGCCACAGCAGTCAGTGACACTGCTGAATCTTTAACCTCTAAGCCACCAGGGAACTCCAAACTTGATTTATTTTTTTCCTTTTCTTTCTTTTCCTTTTTTTTTTTTTGGTCTTTTTGCCTTTTCTAGGGCCACACTCGTGGCATATGGAGGTTCCCAAGCTAGGGGTCTAGTCAGAGCTGTAGCCGCCAGCCTACACCACAGCCACAGCAACGTGGGATCCAAGCCTACAACCTACACCACAGCACACGGTAACACTGGATCCTTAACCCACTGAGCAAGGCCAAAGATTGAACCCACAACCTCATGGTTCCTAGTTGGATTCGTTAACCACTGAGCCACGATGGGAACTCCCAACCTTGATTTCTTTACAGATGAGAAGCGGAGGTTCAGAGAGTTGACTTGTCCAAGGTCACATGGTCCCTAGATCGTTGTTTTTGGCTATACACACTGACCGCAGGGAACCTCTTTAATAGCCCTTCTCACAGTCACAGAGGTATAGAGTATTGTGGCTGAGAGGGGCTGCTTTCTTGTACTCCTCCACAGGTCAGATCTGCACTCTGCCTCCTCCTAGGTCAGGGTCCTGAGAAAACATTCTTGAAGAGTTTTCTCACAGAAATCCAAAGGAACTGATAAGTGTAAAATTGAGGGAAGAAAGGGCAAGATTCTGGACAGAGGAAGCATCATGTGCAAAGATCCTATGGCACTGAGAAGCAAGTCTAGATGAAGCTCTGAGAGGCAGGAGGGACAGGGTGACAGGAGAGGATAAATAAAGAGGTGGGGGCCAGCCAGATCTGTGGGCCATACTCTTTTTACTTGCTATATACCTAAAGGCTATCTTTTTTAAAAGTTCTGGAGTTCCTGCTGTGGTGCAATGAGATGGGTAGCATCTCTGGAACCCGATGCAGGTTCAACCCCCAGCCTGGCACAGTGGGTTAAGGATCCACGTTGCCATAGCTGTGGCACAGGTCACAACTGTGGCTCTGATCTGATCCCTGGCCTGGGATTCCATATGCAGTGGGGCGAAAGAAAGAAAGAAAGGAAAGAAGGAAGGAAGAAGGAAGGAAGGAGGAAGAAAGAAGAAGAAGAAGAAGAAAGGGAAAGAAGGAAAGGAAGAAGGAAGGAAGGAGGAAGAAAGAAGAAGAAAGGGAAAGAAGGAAAGAAAGGAAGGAGGGAAGAAAGGAAGAAAAACAGAAAAAGAGGAAGGAAGGAAAGAGAGAAAGAAAAGTTTGAATATTACAGATAAAGCTGAAATTTTACTATCTCTCATTCCAGCCCCCCAAATCTTAAAAAATTTAATAATTTCAGTATTGTGTGTTCTATGTAATTCCTTATGAAACATTGTTTGTATTATTTTTTAACTTGCTTTTTTTCTTCCACCCCTAGTAAGATTCTTCTGTGATGTCACATTCCTTTTACCAGCTATCGGATGTTCTGTTTTATCTCTTCCACTACTGACAGGTTGTTTCCAGTTTCTCAGAATTACAGATAAGGCTGCAACACCCACTCTTAATCATGTCTCCTTGGGCACAAGTGTGTATGTTTCTCCCGATGGATACTAAGAGGTAGAACTTACTGGATCCTGGGCAAGCACAGCTTTCCTAGACACTGCCAGATGATCCTCCAAAGTGGTTGTAACAAATCATATTCCTGCTGTTTCTAGAACTCCTTTACACACTGTCAAATGTATCACTCTTTCTTGATGGTTCTTCCCTTCTGTGTCATAAAAAGGAAAAGAACCTCTTGTTGGCCTTTTCTGCAGCTTCCTACCCATTTGTTAAGTTATTGTCTTCTGTCCATAAATTGTTTCTGCCTAAGTTAACCAAAGTTGGTTTTTTTTGTGTGTGTATTTGTTATTTGTTTTTTTTTTTGGCTGCACCTGCAGCATGTGGAACTTCCTGGGCTAGGGATTGAACCCATGCCACAGCAACAACCTGAGCCACAGCAGGTCCTTAATCCACTGAGCCACTAGGGAGCTCCCAGAGTTGGGTTTTGTTGGTTCTGTGAGAACTAAGACTCCAACTAATAGAGACATCGAGAAATTTTAAAAATATATTTTATTTTATATAAAGCTTGTCTCTTTTTTGTTTTTGGCTTCCTTCCTTTCTCTCTCTCTTTCTCTCTTTCTTTCCCTCTTTCTCCCTTCCTTCCTTCCTTCCTTCCTTCCTTCCTTCCTTCCTTTCGCTTTTTAGGACTGCACCCGAGGCATATGGAAGTTCCCAGGCTAGGGGTCAAATCGTAGCTACAGTTGCTGGCCTACACCACAGCCACAGCAATGCAGTTTCCAAGCTGAGTCTGTGACCTACACCACAGCTCACGACAACGCCAGAGCCCCAACCCACTGTGTGAGGGCAGGAATAGAACTCTCATCCTCATGGGTACTAGTGGGATTCATTTCTACTGCGCCACAATGGGAACTCCCTGCTTGTTTTTCTTTTTGATCACACCTGTGGCATGCAGAAGTTCCCAGGCAAGGGACCAAACTGTGCCACAGCAGTGACCTGATCAACAGCAATGACAGTGCCATTCTTAACCCACTGTGCCACCGGGGAATTCCTTTAAAATATATTTTAAAATAAAAGCTTTGTTTTTGCACTGTTTTAAAATCCATCTGGGAGTTCTTGCTGTGGTACAACAGGATCAGCAACAGGACTGATGGAGGTTCAATCCCCAGCCTTGCACAGTGGTTAAAGAATCTGGTATTGCCACAGCTGCCACAAAGGTTGCGACTTCAGCTTGAATCTAATCCCTGGCCCAGGAACTCCATATGCCAGAGGCTTCCAAAAAAAGGAAAAAGAAAAAAAATAAAATCCATCTAGCATTTGCTGGTATGTATAGTATAAAGTAGGAACTTGATTTTTTTTAATATGGGTAGGCAATTCCTTCCCAACCATTTATTTTTCAAACCACTCCTTGACTCATTCATGCTTTACTTATTGTTTTGAGATGCTTTCCCAATCATACAAAATTCCCAAATATGCATGGGGACTCTATTCTGTTGTATTGGCTTTTTTTTTTTTTTTTAAAGCATATGGAAGTTCTTATGGCAAGGAATTGAATCTGAGCCACAGGTACAATCTATGCCACAGCTGTAGCAACATGGGATCCTTCAACCCACTGTACTGGGCCAGGGATTGAATCGGCATCTCACCACTGACCCAAGCTGCTGAAGTTGAATTCCTTTTTTTTTGCTTTTTAGGGCTGCACTTGTGGTATATGGAAGTTCCCAGGCTAGGAGTTGAATTGGAGCTACAGCTGCCGGCTTACACCACAGTCACAGCAATTTGGGATCCGAGCCACATCTGTGACCTATACCACAGCTCATGGCAACACCAGATCCTTAACCCACTGAGCTAGGCCAGGGATTAAACCCGTGTCCTCATGGATCCTAGTCAGGATCGTTAACCACTGAGCCACAGAGGGAACCTCCTTCAGTTGGATTCTTAACCCACTGCACAACAGTGGGAATTCCTGTTTTATTAACTAAAGTTTTAATCTGTTTTGTTGACCTACATATGCATTTATGCACCAATTTCATTGCTTTAACTATTACAGTTTTATAATGTTTTAATATCAGAACAAATCCCTCCTTCCCCTCTTTTTCATTCTTCCTAATACTATTAGAAATAGTATTAGAATAGTATATGCTATTACTGCATATTTTCCCCTCCCTCTAAAGGATGACATTTCATGAAAAATCGAAATTTTGACTCAGTTGCATTAAAATTATCCAGTTGGGAAGAAAAAAAAATATTTACATTGAGTCTCTCCATTCATGAGCTTGATATATCTGTTTAGTGAAGACTTTGCTGTCCTCAGGAAAGCTTTATAAGTTTTTCACAAAGAGCTTACAACAGGTTTTGCAGGAGTTTATATAGGCCTTGTTGCTAATGTCAATGAGATCTTTGCTCATTGATCCTTTTGTTTTTTTATTTAAAAATTTTTTTTTTTTTTTTTTTTTTTTTGCCTTTTAGGACCACACCTGTGGCATATGGAAGTTCCTACGCTAGGGGTGGAATGGGAGCTGTAGGTGCCGGTCTACACCACAGCCACGCTGTATCTGAGCTGTGTTTGTGACCCATACCACAGCTCACAGCAACACTGGATCCCTGACCCACTGAGCGAGGCCAAGGATCAAAGCTGCATCCTCATGGATATTAATCAGATTCGTTTCCACTGTGCCACAACAGGAGCTCCCTCACTGATCCTTTAAAATTGGTATTTCTTTTTTTCTTTTTTCTTTTTAATATATCTTTTTAGGGCTGCACCTGCGGCATATGGAGGTTCCCAGGCTAGGGGTCAAATCGGAGCTGTAGCTACAGGCCTATACCACAGCCACAGCAACACTGGATCCCTAACCCACTGAGCAAGGTCAGGGATCGAACCTGCGGACTCATGGATGCTAGTAAGATTCGTTTCTGCTGAGCCACGATGGGAACTCCCTAAAATTGGTATTTCTGGTATATGGGAAAGTTGTTGCTATAGCTATACTCATCTTCCACCAGCCTGTTTCTAGTATCTTTTTGTTTTGTTTTGTTTTTAGGGCTGCACCTGTGGCATGTGGAAGTTCCCAGGCTAGGGAATGAATCAGATGCCACATCCACAGCAACACCAGATCTGAGCTGTGTCTGCAACTTACACTGCAACTCTTGGAAATGTGGGATCCTTTAATCCACCGAGCGAGGCCAGGGATCGAACCCTCATCCTCATGGATACTAGTTGGGTTCTTAACCCGATGAGCCACAATGGGAACTCCAATCTGAATTATTAAAGTTGTTAAAGTTAGAATGATAATGATAATATTTAATAACCTCAGAGCACCATACCTGTGTTACTTAAAATTCCTCGCTGGTTTTCATTATCTGTGAAAAGATCAGTCCTTCCACAAACCCACCTGTCTCTTTTGTTTGCTTTTTAGGGCAAAACAAGTTCCCAAGCTAGGGATCGATCCGAGCTGCAACCTATACCACAACTCACAGCAATTGATCAAACCCACATCCTCATGGATGCTAGTCAGGTTTGTTTCCACTGAGCCACAGCAATGGGAACTCAAACTCACCTGTCTTATGGTAGTTTTGTAGCTCCCCAAGACCTTCAGGGCTGATAAGGAAAGCGTGGTCTAAAAGGAATGTAGCACCCTCTTGTGGGCCTCTGGGTGAAAGAGGAACTATTTCTAAGAGAAGAAAAGGACCAAGATTGGAGGAGCTCCAGAGTGTAGAATTCTCTGATCTTAGCTTTTTCCTTTTTTTTTTTTGTCTCTTTAGGGCCACACCCACAGCATATGGCTATGGGTCGGACTGAAGCTGTAGCTGTCGGCCAACACCACAGTTACAGCAATGCCAGACCCGAGCCATGTCTGCAATGCTGATCCTTAACCCACTGAGTGAGTCCAGGGACAGAATCTGCATCCTCATGGATATTGGCAAGATTCATTACCGCTGAGCCACAATGGGAAATCTCCCCATATTTTTTTTTTAATTAGCATTTTTGGAGTTCCCTTATGGTGCAGTGGGTTAAAGATCCAGTGTTGTCACTACAGCGGCTCAGGTCACTGCTGTGACCTGGGTTCACTCCCTGGCCTGGGAACTTCCATATACCATGGCTTAAAAAAAAAAATAGAATTCTTCAAAATTTCTGCAAAAATTATGTATTTTTATAAATAAAAACAACTTCAGATATGACCAGGTCTCTCCCAACTGAAAGGACTCTCCCTCCTGTGAGCCCCAGCACCAAATCTACACCTCAGAGTTGTAAGTTTGATTTTATTATGCCACATATTAAGCAGGACACCCAGGAACACTTTTCAGGCTACATATCCCAGGATCTTCTGGGATTTTTTTCTTTTTCTTTTTAGGGTCAAACATGTGGCATATGAAGTTCCCAGGTTAGGGGTCCAACGGGAGCTGCAGCCTCCGGCCTACACCACAGCCACAGCAACGTAGGATAGGAGCAGCATCTTCGAACTACACTGCAGCTTGAGGCAATGGTGGATCCTTAACCCAGTGACTGAGGCCAGGGATCAAACCCGCATCAGTCAGGTTCTTAACCCCATGAGCCACAAGAGGAAATCTTCCTCTGCGATTTAATCAGCTGACTTAGACAACTTCTGTGGGACTTTGAAACTGCTGCCTAAGGCTGATGTCAGCTACCTCTTTGTCTTCACTTGCCCAGAGCTTCAGGGTCAGGAAAGATTAATAACATTAGCCAAGGAGTTGGTGTTTGTCTCAGCTGTCACAGGTGGATTTGCTTTCATTTCTAGCCCATGTCTTCCCCTTACTGATCATATTTCACCCTCCTTGATCATCTCTCAATTCCTCTAAGGATTCACCAAGTGAAGACAGAAGGCAGGAACAACAAATATATCAGTGCCTACCATATTCCAGATACTGTGTAGATACACTGGGAGCAGAACACATGATTTCTGCCCTCCTGTAACCTAGAGTCAACAGGGGTGGGTGTGGACAGTTATTAGCATGACTGTTTGTTAACCTATAACCAGAAACTCTGAAAAGTGCTCTAGGAAAAAGGTCATAAACATTGTGTTTGTTGGACGTGTATTCATAATTATTCTACTATTCTTCACCTTGTTCACCATGTTATTTACTGGCACACAGTAGGAGCTTCACTCATATTTGAATGTTAAGTAGATGATTTCCCTTTTTTTTTTTTTTGTCTTTTTTAGGGCCACCCCCGTGGCATATGTAGGTTCCCAGGCTGGGGGTCTAACAGGAGCTGCAGCCGCTGGCCTACACCACAGCCACAGCAACGCCAGATCTGAGCCGCGTCTGCAACCTACACCACAGCTCATGGCAATGCTGGATCGTTAACACACTGAGCAAGGCCAGGGATCAAACCTGCAACCTTATGGTTCCTAGTCAGATTTGTTAACTGCTGCGCCACGACAGGAACTCCAAGTAGATGATTTCTTTGTCACAAAGGGATGTATGATAAACATTTGTGGGATTGACTGGAACTGGTCAGTTCTTCTAGATGTTTCTCCAAGGGTGTGGATTTTGCCAGCTCTGTGCAAAAGTGGAGCTACTTAGCCTATTAGGATTTTAGTTTATAGCTAAAGAAGCCCATTTGACCTCTCTAATTGTTACCATGAGATTTCTTGGAACTTCATGGAACAGAGTAATCCCTGTTTCAGGTAACAGCCTGTCCACATCCAATCACTCACTAACTACCTGCTGATGATGTCAGGAACGGTGAGAAGCACTTGATAAACATTTTAAGGCAGATTTAGATACTTCCTGCAGCCCCCATTTTAGGAGAAACAGCCCCAGTTCCTTAAACAATTTCTCATGTGACATGGTGAGTTCCTTTATCAGCTAGTTTCGCTCCCACTTAAACATTCTGAGAGTGATTTAAGTCTTGCCTTCCCCCTCCACGACTAGGGGCTAGGAAAGTACAGAAGAGGGCTTTAGAACTTCTCCTATCTGGGGACCACTGAAGCCCTTGCAGGGGCCACCTCCAATTGCAAGGGAGGAAGAGATTACCCTCAGGGAAAAGGGGGACAGTGGGTCCCTTCAGGGTGTGGAGATGGAGATTATGAAAAACCCTCAGGAAGGGAGGGGACAATGCCAGGCCCCTTCTCAGGCAGGAGCAATACTGCGGACATTTGAGGAAGGGTCATCCGAACCTGGGAGGGGGTCCCTTTAGAGAAGGGTGATATGACAGAGGACCCCTGAGGAAAAGGGGGTGATGCCGGGGTCGGTCTCCCTCAGGAAGGACAATGCTGGGCCCCATCAGGAAGAGGACTGACACCGGGGTTCTCTCGGAAAGTGGGAACGACTCTGGCGTCACCCTCAATAGAGAGGATGCTTGTCTCCTCCTCAGGAAAAGGGAACGTCTCAAGGGCGCCCCTGGGGAAAGGGGAAAAGACACCTGGATACTCTCAGGACAGGGGGATGACACCGGAGGACCCCTAAAAAGTGGGAACGGCACTGGGGTCACTTTCAGGAAAGGAGTGACTGCAGGTCCCCTCACCTGCCTCAGGGGTTGTCAAGCTCCGCTCCCTCAGATCTCGAGTTCGAAAAGTGAAGTGACCGCGCCTCTCACTGGCTTCTTTCTTGGCTGACGACAACCACGACAGCCAATCGAAGCGCGGCGGAAAATCTCCCGCGCGGCTTTGCCACGCCTCCTACCCGGTCTGCGCGTGCGCGCCCTCTTGCCTGCTGTAGTTTCTCAGTCCTGCCCTAGGGGGCACACAGGGGTACGAGTGCCCAGTCCCTACCTCCTTCCTCTCCTGTGACCCATTTCATAATGACAATACCTATTTTGCAGGGCTGTTGGGAGAATAAAGTGCAATAACTTATGTAAAACAAACAGTGCCTGACACATCGTAATCACCTGGCTATTGTTATTTGCATTTTACAACATGAATCTGCTCAAATGAATTCAGTCACTAACTGGCACAGTCGCAACCAGAATCCAGTCCGTGTGCTTATCTATCATGATTTTGTGGCTCCCAGATAACAAATACCGGCTATTTCTTTCCTGATTATGAAATAACTTCCTCTTGATTATAAAAGTAATACACACTCATCGCAAAAATTCAGAAAATATGTAAAGACTGCAGAACAGAAAACACTGGTGCCTTTTTATCCCATCACCTGTGACAATATTTTGATGAACAAGTAACCTTTTCTATGCACATATGTAAGATGGTATAATGCAGAATATTCTGAAACCTGCTCCCTTCACTGTGAACATCTTGTCATTTCAATAAATATAGACCCAACTCATTTTTTCTTCTTTTTTGCTTTTGCTTTTTTAGGGATGAACCTGCGGCCATATGGAGGTTCCCAGGCTAGGGGTAGAATCAGAGCTGTAGCCATTGGTCTACTGCACACCAACACCAGATCTAAGCCGCGTCTGTGACCTACACCACAGCTCACTGCAATACCAGATCCTTAACCTGAGTGAGGCCAGGGATGAAATCTGCATCCTATTGGGAATTAGTCAGATTCGTTTCCGTTGAGCCAAGATAGAAACTCCACAGTTATGTTTTTGATAAGTATTGTCAGACCACTTCAGGAAAGCTGTATGTGCCAGTTTCTACCAGTACTAACAAGCTATAAAAGTGCTTTGTCCACACCAGGATGGTCTATCTTTTCATTATTTGCCAATAGGTGAAAAAAGAAAACTGTCATCTTTTAATTTTACTTCCTTATATTTTGATGCTGTGAAAGAGGGGAAAATATTACCCACATCTCAGGATTCTGTGCACGTGAAACAAAATAGCAATAATAATATAAAAGGATCAGGCAGCTATTTCTCACTGTCAAACAGGCACTGGGGGAAGTGAGATCCCCGCCTTATTTCCATGAATTTTCCTGACACTGTGAGATCACTACACAGCCTCAGTTTCCTCATCTGCGAAATGATAGTACATATCTCAAGGACAACTGGAAAGTTGATAAAATAATCCAGCTAATGAGTCTCGCATGGGGCAGAGCCCTCTAAAGGCTGGGGAAGGTGGAGCCATTTGCCCAGACCACTGAAGCTTGCAAGTGGCTGATGTCAACTTCAGAGAATGATCTGACTCTACCCCTTCCCCAGGTCCCCCCTCTCTGCCCTTGGTCACCTTTCCCTGAGGAAAGCGGAACGCCCCAACAGGAGGATTTAAAGAGCCAGCTGACAGTCACATGCCACTTCTGTCCTTTGACCCACATTCTCAGATTGTCACCGAGTCCCAAATCAGGAGGCATTTGGGACATCACACCTACACTTTTACACTTGGAGAAGCTGAGGACCAGAGTCAGAAGGCTCACCTGGCCGCCCAGCTAACCCCTGCAGGCTGGAATTGACACTGTCGCCTCCTGACCCCCTGCCCGACACCCTTTCCCCGACTGTGCTTCCCTTTGAAACACCCTTGGGAAAACATCTGTGTCTCCTCATTGCTTCTTGCGCAAGATTCAGATTCCCTGGAAACTTCTACCTAGTTTTCCAGCTTTGCTCCTCCCCTCTGGGTTCAGGCTGGCCCCTGCTCCTCTGGGCCAGGATATTGCCTATGAATCTTTAAGCCAAAGTCAAGCAGTCGAACGTTTGCACGCATTAAATTCTCTGTGTTAACCCCGGCTTGTGGGTCAATACAGCCCTGTACGATGCAGTAGCCATTCACGACCCGTGGCTATTGAATGTAAAGGAGAATTAAAACTTTAGTTCCTCAGGAGTTCCAGTTGTGGCTCAGTGGTTAACGAATCCGACTAGGAACCATGAGGTTGCGGGTTCGATCCCTGGCCTTGCTCAGTGGGTTAAGGATCCGGCATTGCCATGAGCTGTGGTGAGGGCTGCAGACGCGGCTCGGATCCCACATTGCTGTGGTTGTGGTGAAGGCTGGCGGCTACAGCTCCTGTTAGACCCCTAGCCTGGGAATCTCCATATGCCGCGGGTGCGGCCCTGGATAAGGCAAAAAGACCTAAATAAATAAATAAAATAAAAAAATAAAACTCTAGTTCCTCAGTCACACTAGCCACATTTCAAGTGCTTAACAGCCAGGTGTGGCCAGCAGCGACCCTGTCGGGTATCACAGATCGGATATCACAGACATAGGACAGTCCCATCATCATAGAAAGTTTCACTGGACAGGCCTCTATCTTCTGGAACTTATGTTATCCCCATCTTATTTATTTATTTATTTGGCCTGCAGGAGTTCCTGGGCCAGGGATGGAACCCATGCCACAAGTGACCTGAGCCACAGCAGGGACAATGCTGAATCCTTAACTGGGGGGCCACCAGGAAACTCCTATTCCCATCTACTAAATGAAACAATTGAAGATCCGAGGATTCGCCCCCAAGGTCACACAGCTGCAGCTGGGTTTCAAACTAGTCCTCAGCTGCTAGAGACGCATAGCAGAGGTGGGTCAGCCTTTCTTCAGATCCAGGGAAGCTGCCGTCATTATCTTTATCCACGAGGGAAGTTTTGCTCATTAGCATAACGAATGTCAGAAACGTTTTATTGGTGAAATCGAGGCTTATTAATTAGCCCGTAAAGGTTGGGAAAATGGGCTCCCATGAGTAGAATTAACAGTATTCAAATATGTGGATTGGTTAATATTTCTGAGACTCACTTGCTCCCTAACCTTGTACGAACATGTTAAAAAAAACAAGAGCTAAAATCCTGAGCCAGTTCTGTGTGAACTTGGAGGATTCAATTTGCCTGATATACATCCTAAAGGCCACAGGCTTTAGAATATTCAAGTTTGTTTTCGTTTTTTTGTTTTTGTTTTTGCTTTTTAGGGCTGCACCTGCGGCTAGGAGTCAAACTGTAGCTGCAGCTTCTGGCCTACACCACAGCCACAGCAACACCGGATCCTTAACCCACTGACAAAGGCCAGGGATTGAACCCGCCTCCTCATGGATACTAGTGCGGTTCATTACCACTGAGTCACAATGGAAACTCCTTTTTTGGTTTTGTTTGAATGCCGCGTGAGGGCTGCAACACTGTAATGGCTAGATGCTGGGAATTCATGGAACTTAACAGATGTAAATTCTCTTGTGCCTGTGAATCAAGTTTAATGTCTGCACGGCAGAATTTGACCCAAACTTTTATCATGACCTAGCAACCAGATGTTCAAGGCGTGGTCAGTCAAGTCCCCTTGGTTTCTGGGAACGACTTTGAGGTACCCGAGTTGCGTCAGATAAGTTCCACGTGAGAAAAACAAAGCTTACCTGGGTCTGCTGGCCTCCAAAGACTGTGGGGTCCAAACCGCCACTGACAACCTGCAGCCCTGGCTCCTGCAAAGCTGTCTGCACACCGTCAAGTTTCATCTGCTCGGGGAGGGCTTGGACAGAGCCCGCTCCTCACCCCTACCCTGCCCCGGACAGACAGCAAGAGGCGCATCTTGAGAAAAAGGATGGGGGAGTTCACCTGTGGCACATTGGGTTAAGTAGCTGGCCTTGCTGCTGCTGTGGTCAGTGTTGGAACCCTGGCCCAGGAACTCCTGCAAGACTTGGGCGTGGCCAAAAGCAAATTAGTTAACTGTTTTTTATAAAAAGGGAGAGAAACAAGTGGGGAAAGAAGCCACATCAGGCAGGAAGATGGGTGAAAGCCTCGGTTTAATTAGAGACAAGATCGAAGGACTTATTATCGATCAGCAGACCGACTGATTGATCGACAAAGTGGACAACACTCTAGCAGCTCACGGGGGTTCCTGGGCCCCTCCTCCAGGGTCCCTGTCCCCAGTTGCCAATCAGGCCCGGCCCTGAGGCAGGGTGGAGGGGCAGGCCCTACCCAGCCCCTCCCCCACCTCGACGACTTGACTCGCTGTTAAACAACAGGGCTGAGTCCACACTTCGGGGTCTATGGTACAGTTTCTATAATACAGCAGGAACGGAGACTCCCTCCGGGAGACCCCCACCCCTCATTCCCCTGACTGAGTCCGTGGGGGAAGGGCAAGTTTATTTTCCCTTTTTGCCTCTGTAGAATAATTTACAAACCAACCTTACAGTATGTACAAAAAAAAGGCAAACGAAAAGAAAGAAAAAAAAAGAAAAAAAAAA
>PVHT021183507.1:7202396-7217841 GCA_004024745.2 Catagonus wagneri
ATTAAAATTCCAAAAATAAAATCCCTTGCGGGACCTCAGCCCCTTGTTCCCCAGCCCCCACCTCCAAAAAGAGGCCCCGTGGGTGGGGGTAGGGGGAAAGGGGCAAAAAAGAAAAGAGAAAAAAAACCACTTTTCTGTTTTCTTTTTTCTCAGGAGGCCCAAGAGTCTTTGAGGCAGTGGAGGAGGTCGGGGGGTGATGGTAGTGGCGGGAGGCAGGGTGGGCAACGGGGTGTGGGCGCTGAGGCTCAGGTAGGGCCTCCAGCTGACCCCCACCCGCCTGGAGCTGAGGGTGTGAGTGGGTCCTCGGCCGATGTCCCCGTGCAGGCACAGCACGCCCTCTTGGCAGCCTGGTGCTCTTTTTGGGCCCCCACCTCGGCCGCCACGGAGGGGAGGCCCCGAAGGCCCGGGTCCCCCTCTGGAGGGGGAAGGGTCCTCAAGGCAGGCAGAGGGAAGCTCTCAGAAGACAGGGCAGGGGGGCTGCTGCAGCCCACAGCCTCCCGGGACACGTCTGGAGACGTGGACCCGGCCCGGCCCGTGGCCACACTATCTGCTAAGTCTGCTCGCTGTGTCAAGTACGTTTCCTCTACCTCCGAGGGCTCCTCAGCATCCCGGCCTGTGGCCAATTCCTGCATTTCGGCCGCAACCTGGCCAGTGGCCATCTCCTCCTCTTCCTCCTCCTCCAGCGTCAGCTCAAACTGGAACTTATCGGGTGGGGGTGGGTGGCCTGGTCCCCCAGGCTCCTCCTCGGGTGGTGGCGACGGGCTCTGCCTGATGGCGCTGTAGTACCAGTCCCGGTTGTCCTCCAGTGTGTCCAGGATCTCTTGGGCATCGGGGTGGACCAAGTCAGCCCACGTCTCCCACAGCGGGTGTACAATGTAGTCGATGAAACCAACCTGAGGGAGGGAGGAGGAAGAATAAACTGGGGGTCTGCTGGTGCAGATGGCACTGCCAGGTCGCGAGATAACGTTTCTTTTGGCTGCCCCACCCGTGACCTTCAGAAGTGCCAGAGCTAGAAGGTTCAAGGCACAGCCAGTGACAACACCAGGTCCTTAACCCGCTGAGCCACCAGGGAACTCCTAATAATATTTAAAAGATGCCTATACCATTTGACCCAGCAATCTTGTCTCTCCCGATCGACCCTGGAAAAACTCTTAAACAAGTAAGGGAAAAAAAAAGTCACATACGAAGTATAAACAAAAACTGGAAACACTGCCATATATACATCAGTTGGAGATTAGTTTAAAAAATTGTGGTATGGGAATTCCCATTGCTCAGTGGTAATAAACCCGACTAGTATCCATGAGGATTTGGGTTTGATCCCTGGCTTTGCTTGGTGGGTTAGGATCTGACATTGCCGTGAGCTGTGGTGTAGGTCAAAGCCAAGGCTCAGATCTGGCGTTGCTGTGGCTATGGGGTAGGCCGGCAGCTGCAGCTCCAATTCGAACCCTGGAAACTTCCATATGCCACACATGCGGCCCTAAAAAGCATAAAAAAAAATTGTGGCACATCACAAATATTCATTATAGCAGTTTTGCAACAAAGAGGAACTAGAAACAACTTAATGGCAAACTACAGGCTAACACGCTGATATCCTTTTCTCTCCTTATTGACAGAACTTGATTTTCCTTGTGGGTGGCAGTGCCTCCAGCTGAAAACATTTCCCAGCCTCTCTTACAAAAGAGCAGGTGGCCGCACGACCGCCTGTGGATGGAAGATGCTGAGGAACGCCTCAGCTGGCACAGGGGGAGGTCCTCCTGGAACGTAGCTAGAATGGCTGGAGTTTCAACAGCATCCGTGATCACAAGAGACACCTTGAGGAGAGAAGTCCCATGCTTCGGATGATAGATGAGAAACACTAAAAATTCCATCTGCCAAATTTGTGGAGCCAAAGAAAGCCAAATTCCCTTTTTCCAGACTTTCCATACATAAGAGGAGTAAGTAAATGGATAAAGCTTTATCCTGTTTGAGTGACTGTGACTTCCTAACGACTAAACATTTAATGTCCAACAACAGGGAAATGACTACACAAACCATTATCTTTTTTTTGGCTCTCTCTCTCTTTTTTTTTTTTTTTTTAGGGCAGCACCTGTGGCATATGGAAGTTCCCAGGCCAGGGGTTGAATCTGAGCTGTAGCTTCCAGCCTACACCACAGCCACAGGAACATTAGATCCAAGCCACGTCTGTGACTATATCACAGCTCACGGCAACAATGGATCCTTAGGGGCCACTGAGCGGGGCCAAGGATTGAGCCTGAGTCCTCGTGGATACCAGTCAGGTTCATTACTGCTGAGCCACAACAGGGACTTCCACCATTATCTATTACTAGACAGTGGTGGAAAGGGATAAACTTAATCTATATGTAATAATGTGGTCAGATCTCAGAGTTCCTGTCATAGCTCAGTGGTTCACGAATCTGACTAGGAACCATGAAGTTGCGGGTTCCATCCCTGGCCTTGCTCAGTGGGTTAAGGATCCGGTGTTGCCGTAAGCTGTGGTGTAGGTTGCAGACACGGCTCGGATCCCGCGTTGCTGTGGCTGTGGCATAGGCCAGAGGCTACAGCTCTGATTCAACCCCTAGCCTGGGAACCTTCATATGCTGGGAGTGCGGCCCTAGAAAAGAAAAAAGACAAATAATAATAATAATAATAATGTGGTCAGATCTCCAAATCCTTGTTAGAAAGAAAAGATAAGCTGTATAAAAATAGTTACATATTGATACAACTTGTATATTTTTCTTTTTTTTTTTTTGTCTTTTAGCCTTATCTAGGGCTGCACCCACAGCATATGGAGGTTCCCAGGCTAGGGGTCTAACAGGAGCTGTAGCTGCCGGCCTACACCACAGCCACAGCAACGCGGGATCCAAGCCGCGTCTGCAACCTACACCCCAGCTCGCGGCAACGCCGGATCCTTAACCCACTGAGCAAGGCCAGGGATCGAACCCGTAACCTCATGGTTCCTAGTCGGATTCGTTAACCACTGAGCCACGAGGGGAACTCCGACAACTTGTATATTTTTCAAAAAGCTAAACCCAAAAACGATTGCTATGAAGTTGCCTGTGAATACAAATACATAACAAAACAAATGAAAGTGGTTTTCCTCAGGAGTTTGTGCGTTCTCCGGGGACATCTGGAAGTGTCTGGAGACATTTTTCCTCGTAACCACAAGAAGAGGAGGGTGTTCCTTGCACCTCGTGGGTGGAAGTCAGGGACGCCACTCAACACCGTCCAGTGCTAGGATGGTCCCACCACGGAGAACGATCCAGCCTCAAATGTCCACAGTGCTGAGGGTGGAACGCTGGATGGGGAGGGACACGCACCAAACCCAAACCGGCAAGAGGCGGTCTCACCAGGGAGGAGACTGGAAGCGGGTAGGGTGAGAAGCTCTCAAGTTCACACGTTAGGACTGTCTTTTACGAAACTGTGTTTCTGTCCCTCTTGTAAATTAAATAGGCACAGGATGAAGACAAATTATTTCACCTCGTTTCAAAATCCAGCAAAACGCAGGCATAATATGAGTGGCCATGTTCCTGGGAAACTGAGAGGCTGAAAGGACATGAGGCCTGTAACTAAGGGCCAGGTGAGTGTTGTTACTGATGCGATGGCAGGTGCCACAAATGAGTTATCAGAACTGTCCGGCTGCAGGTCTACGACTCAGGAGTCCAGAGGCTCAGTTCAGCGGTTCCAGGGAGGAGTGTTGCCTGTCTCCCATCACGATAGGGAAGGGAAATACCGACAAAGACAGAAAAACTGGACATGGTGGAGGAGCAGGTTAGGACCTTCTGGGCCTTGGAGCTCCCTTCCAGCCACCCTGAGACTGTACCTGTGACTTCTCCACTGAGGCCGTGTGCTTGTCGCACATGGGGCTGATCTCCATGCCGCGCTCCCGTTCACGGTCACCCTGCTGGAAGAACTCGGCCATGATGCGGTCAGTCCACTGGCGGTACAGCTCCAGGGGCTTGGTGGGGTTGCTGAGGTCCGCGCAGTGCACCATGTTCCGCAGGACCTGCGTGGGACGGGGGACCTTTAGAGGCCAGGCCCCCCACCCAGTCTGGGGCCTCAAGCCTTCCTTATTTCCCCTTTGAGAGGAGAGGGGGTGGAGGGGAGGGGGGAGAGGGAGAGAGGTAAAGAGGAAACGAGGGAGGAGGAAGATGAGTGGAGGAGAGGAGAGAGATAAGAGGTTGAGAAGCAAAGGGCAGAGGGAGGCAAGGAAAAAGAGGTAGGGAGGTAGGTGTGGGGGAGATGGAGACAGGGGCTGATGATGAAAAGGAAGAGGGAGAGCTCCTGTTGCAGCTCAGCAGGCTAAGAACACAACTAGTATCCATGAGGACGCAGGTTTGATCCCTGGCCTCACTCAGTGGGTTAAGGATCCAGTGTTGTCATGAGGTACGGCGTAGGTAGCAGATATGGCTCAGATCGGAGTGGCTGTGTCTGTGGTTTAGGCCAGCGGCTAAGGCTCCAACTTGACCCCTAGCCTGGCAACCTCCATATGCCACCGGTAAGGCCTTAAAAAGACAAAAAAGAAAATGAAGAGGGAATTGGAAGAGATGGGTGGAGATGGGACGGAGAGGTGGGAGTTAGCGTTAGATGGGAGTGGAGAGACAAAGAGACAGGAAGATGGGCAACGGGAAGCTGCAGGCTGAGGGGGGGGCAGCAACCCAAAGTGAAGTGGGGAGGGGAGGGAGAGGGGCACCTGGATACGGTCGGAATAGTTATCCAGTAAGAGGACCCCTGAGCTGGTCACTTTCTTGGTCTCCACCATGGTCTTCAGGTCAGCCAGGAGGGTCATGTGCTTGGACATGTCCGTGGCCAGCACCTGCGGGCAAGGAGTTGTCACATGGGCTGTTGAAGCCTAGCTGCGAGCTGTACCGACCGACCGGACCCAGGCCTCTGAGGTTTTTCTCGGCACAACCGGCTCCCGCAAGCGCCCCCCATCAAAGACGGTCTCTCCCCGCACGGGCCTCTCTATTCCAGGCTCTGGCCTGGCGCTGCCCAAAGCCCCCTGTCCCCAAAGGCGACCTTTCCCGCTCGGGCCCCGCCCCTCGCCCCGCCCACCATGTCGATGACCATCTTGCGCAGGCTCTGCCGCTGACGCTTGCTGAGGTTCTGGAAGATGTCGCAGTTGTCTTCCTGCAGCAGCTTGAAGCCCACGGCCAGGTGGTGGTTCTCCAGCACCGATTCGTCGTTGTACATAAGCGCCAGCTCCGAATCTGTGGCCCAGGCCCGGGGCGGGCAGTCAGGGGAGAAGAGGACCCACCCAGGGCATCGCTGGCCCCGCCTCCAGCCCACAGGCCCCGCCCCCGCGGAGGGCCACTCACTGGTGTTGATGAGGAACTGGTTGGAGACCCCAGGGTGGTCCACGTCATGGATGGCAGCTGCGAAGAGGGCGGCGAGAATCTCCAGGTCCGTGAACACGGCCTGGGGGCGGAGCAAGGGCATCAGAGAGACAGGGGTTAGAAAGATGGGGAATCAGAGAGACAACGTTAAAGACAGATGAGGGGTCCAGAAAGATGGGGGTCAGGAGAGAGAGGAACTAGGTCAGGGAGTGATGGCCCTCAGAGACCAGAGAGATAAGCAGATTGGGGATGCGCATTCAGAGAGGGAGAGAGGCGGGGCCGGGGAGACAGGGGCCCGGCCATGCTCACATCCAGCGCAGGTGTGGCCAGCAGCACGTGAGTGGACTGCAGCACATCTGCCGCATGCAGGCTGTTGTGGTAGGCCACGTCGGGGTGGTAGTGGTCCTCCAGGGTCAGCATATAGGTCACCATCGTGTCCACCGGGATGCGGAACTTCTTCAGCAGGTCCCGCTCCTGAGGGCAGGTGTACAGGGCGGTGACCTCCACTGGCCCTCGGCTCCCCGCCCCTCCCGCTCCCCGGCATCCTGCCCCCGAGCAGCCCGCCCTTACCTGGAATATCATGTACATGATACAGCTGAGGGAACGGCCCCCGGCGTAATCGGACACGCAGAAGATGTTCAGGCCCCACTTGTTCAGGTTTTCCAGTTCCTGATGGAGATGGAGGCCACAAGTCATGAGCCCCCAAGGCCCAGGGCCCTCTAGACTCTTTCAGCTCAGAACCCTGGTCTGAAAGTGGCACCATTATTGCTCACTCAGTGGGTGGCGTGCTCGGCAGTACAGAATTTACAGCCCAGGTCCTACTGGACTGGAAGATAAAGCAACCGCTGCGTCTATCTCAGTAATGCTTGTACATTATCTGCCAAGCATTGCACTAAGCGCATGATTTGGCATGGCAGGTGAGGAAACCAAACTTGACATGACTTACCCAAGACCTTGCAACTCACAGGCAGAAAAGGCAGGATGTGAACCCTGTGTGGCTGACCCCAAAGCACAGCTCAGCCTCTGAGCTAAACTGCTCATGAGCACCAGGAGGAAAGGAACACGCGCTTATTTTCCGTGTCTCCCCAGAATTCAGCACAGAGTAGGTACACACTGGGTGACTCCAGTGCTGGCACGCGGAGGGTTACTACAAATATCAGCTGAGTGAGCCACTGAATGCGTATCTTGTCTTGTCCGCTGAACAGATCAATATGGGAGCCCTTTGGCTTAAGGTTTCACAGAAAAGCCAGGAAGTGAATCCAGGTCTGGCCAGTAGTGGACGCTTCTGTCCGGATTCCCTGCATAGGTCAAGGCATCCATCCATTCCCCAGCTGCTGGGGCCGCAGCTTACAAAGACTCACAGCTGCCCTTTTTCAAAACCTGCTCTCCCCCAACCCCAGAAACTACAAGGAGGGGGTGATGCCAAATACCCTTGTGTTATCCCGACTGACACAAGGGTATAAAGGGCCAGTGCGCTTGCCTCAAGGTGGGCTCAGCTCCGTGATGCTGTTCAGCCTCCAGGCCCCACTGCGGGCTCTAGCGGAGACCACCTCCTGGCTTATTAGCTCCAGCCCGTCCTGCTTCCTTCACTCCCTCTCTCCCCAGAGGCTCAGAAAGCAGCTACACCCGAACCCTTAGCTCAGGTTGACTCCAAGCCCAGTCCTTCTTCGGGGCCCCGGGAGAACCCTGCCCCTCTCCAGCCCAGCCCCCGCTGAGCCCCCACCCACTTGGGCCAGGAGCTCCTCTTGATCGGTCTTCACCCCGAAGCGGGGGATGATGGAATCCTCATTCAGGCTGCTGCTATGCATCAGCCTCTTCACCCCGGTGATCTGTGACATGGGCTGGAACTGCGGCCCAGGGGGCGGGGGACGCTGGCAAGGTCTCTGCCGCGGCGCTTGCTGCTTTTCATGATCCTTCATTGTGGGCGATGGGATCTCCACTTCATTCTGCTTATCTGCATGGGGCAGAGGCGAGGCAAGCATGAATACCCCCCCCCCCGCCCGAAGCTCCCTCATCTGGCCCTCAGACACCCCCCTACACCCATGCCCTGGGAAATCTCACCCAGGAGGGCAGACCACTTCCAGGAGTCAGGCTGTTGGTTACTCATGGACCAGAGGGGAGGTGGGAATTCTTCTGGGAGGTGGTGGGCTGGAGTGGGAACGTCGGGGCCAGCCCTGAACTGTGGCGTGGCCCCAAGGCAATCACCAAGTTTGGCAGGGGGGCGGCGTGGGAAGTCAGGAAGAAGGGTGGGGATGCCGGAGGGAGCCGCTGCCTGCCCCGGGCAGAGAAGACACCACCATGGTGACCAAGAGTGCTGGTGGGGGCGGACAGCACAGGGAGGTGGGAGGGAAGGGTGGGTTCTGACTCCATGGACCCCACCCCCACCCCCCAGGATACCAGCCTGCCTGGGGGCCAGCCCCCAAGAGTCCTTTTCCTGAGCTCTTAAGGGCTTCCAGAGCCCGGCCAGGGCCACCTATTGTGACCTGGGGGCCTGTAGTCAACCACAGGGTCTAATGGAGGTCATTTGCATGCTGTGCTCTTATTGGCTGGATCTCTGAACTCAGGAGTACCACACCCCCATTGGCGGGAACTTTTGAAACTCTGAAACCTTCTTTCCGGACTGGTGGAGGGGAACCTTTGGTGATAAATTCTGAGGGTGAAATTATCCTGAGTTGGTGGGCAGATATCCTCAGTCAGGGTTTTGGGGTTCAGGATGAGTTGGAGGGTCCCCATGAGCCTGAGGGCTCCAATGGATTTGGGGTATTCTACTGCCTTCAGGGTTCCACTAAGTCAGGAAATTCTAAATTTGGGGTTTGGGAATCACTTACTGCAGGTTTTTTTTGGCTGTGCCCATGGCCCCGTGCCAGGGATTAGGATCAGGGATTGAACCCACACCACAAGCCAAGCCTCTGCAGGGACAATGCAAGATCCTTAACCCACTGCACCACAAGGGAGCTCCTTACAGGTTCTTAAGCATGAGAATCCTATCGATTTGGTATCTAAAGTTTGGGAGGGGAGCTCCTGTCATGGCTCAGCGGAAACGAATCCGACTAGGAACCGTGAGGTTGCAGGTTCAATCCCTGGCCTCGCTCAGTGGGTTAAGGATCTGGCGTTGCCGTGAGCTGTGGTGTAGGCTGCAGACGCGGCTCAGATCCTACGTTGCTGTGGCTCTGGTGTAGGCCGGCAGCTACAGCTCCTGTTAGACCCCTAGCCTGGGAACCTCCATATGCTGCGGGTGCGGCCCTAAAAAAATGACAAAGACAAAAAAAAATCTTTGGGAGGATCCGGAGTTCCTGCTGTGGCTCAGCAGAAACGAATCAGACTTGCATCTATGAGGATGTGGGTTCAATTCCTGGCCTTACTCAGTGGGTTAGGGATCCGGCGTTGCTGTGAGCTGTGGTGTAGGTCCCAGACATGGCTCGGATCCTGCGTGGCTGTGGCTGTGCCATAGGCTGGCAGCTGTAGCTCCGATTCGACCCCTAGCCTGGGAATTTCCATATGCCAAAGGTGACCTTAAAAGGAAAAGTAATAATAATCAAAATAAAGATTGGGAGGGTCTACTAAATCTGGGGGGTCATACCAAGTTTGGGGGTTCAGTTGAATCTGGGAAACTTTTCCGCTTGGAGGTATTTAAAGGTTTGGGTATTTAAAAGTCCATTTTAATGGACTCCTATGGGCAAGGGTTCTCTTAAGTTTGAGAACCCTGCTGAGTTTGGGCATCTCTCTTGAGTTTGAGGGGTCTTCTGAATTTGGGGGGGAATCCAAATTGGGAAATTCGATTGAATTTTGGGAGACTTTTCAGCATGGAGGTTTTTTTTTTTTTTTGGCTGTACCCTGGCATGTGGAAGTTTCTAGGCCAGGGATTGAACCCAAGCCACAGCAGTAATGCCAGACCCTTAACCCACTGTGCCCCAAGGGAACTCCTTCTAGGCATTTTAATAGATTTTTAATTAAAAAAACTTTTTTTGCTTTTCAGGGCTGCACTTTCTGTGTATGGAAGTTCCTAGGCCCACGGCAATGCTGATCCTTAACCCACTGAGCAAGGCCAGGAATGGAACCCGAATCCTCATGGATACTAGTCAGGTTTGTAACCTGCCGAGCCGGAACTCCCCCTGGAGGCATTTAAAAGTTTAGGAATTCTCTTTGAGTTCGAGAGTTTCTTGGAGCCTTGAGTTTGAGGTCCAATGGAACTGCACTAAGTCTGGAGGGGCTTTTCAATGTTGAGAGATTTTAAATATGGAGGTTCTAAAGAAGCTGAAGCAACACTGAATTGGGGGGCATCATGAGTATGCATACTCTTGAGCATGGTGACCTTCAAGGATTTAAGAGTCAGGGTCCGTTGGGCAAACGTGAGCAACAGGACCCAGGGTCTAAGGTGGCCCCCTGCAGTCCAGTTATGCAACGCCCCCAACCCCCCACCCCAACACAAAGTGCCGCCCTTCACTCACCCAGGAAAGTAGTGGAGATGTACTCAGAGACCTGGTTTCCTGACCTGCTCATCTCTGACAGGTGTGTGAGTTCACGGTTTAGCATCCTCTTGAACTAAAGTGAAGGAGGTAAGAAGGAATGAATGACAGGAGTCATGGCAGGGGCTGAGGGTGGGGGGTCAGGCCCTCCAGGAAACTTCTGAAGAACCCACGAGTCCCTCCTACTTCTCTGCTCAGCCACCAGAGCCTTCAGCAAGCGGCTGGAGGGGAGGCGTCAGCCCTGCCTCTCTTCCCAGCTCTGGATGGGGGTCCCCAAGCCTGGGGAGTCAGGACTCAGCCCACCCCTCCCTGTCTGAGGAAGGGGGCGCTCCTCTCGCCATACTTCCCCCCAAGGAGGAGACAGAGGGGCACCTGTGGAAGGGAGGGGCTCCTGCCTAACGGGAGCCAATGGGGTGTCAGGAGAATCCCATCGCCATGGTGATGGGAGTCTCCTTAGCAACTCCCTTTCCAACCAGCTGCAGAGCTGGGGAAAGGGGGGCAGGACAGCGGCCCCTTAACCCCTGCCTTCCCAGACCTACCCCAGCTCAGGTCTTCCAAGACAGAGACCCCACTCCCTGGGGTCCTGGCCCCCAGTCCCCAGCCTGGTTTGGATGGAGCGAATGCAGTCCCAGAGTTCTGGGTGGAGAGGTTTGGCCCGGGCAGGGAGAACCATGAGCTGAGGAAACCCTAACTGAGTCACCCAGGGGAGGGGGGTTCCCATCAGAGCCCCCTCTCCCCCAGCCTCAAAGCGGTGGACAGATGCACAGATGAATGGAGCAGATGCAGAACCGGGTTTGGGGGCTCCTCTTGGTCCCCCCATAGCACTTCACACAAGCGTCTGCTGTGACATTGTGCACGAGGAGAAAGGGCATCGGCTCCCCACCCCCAAGCTTTGCCAAAGCACCCCCAAAGCAGGGACAGACTGCCCAGAGAGGCAAGAGGGACGCTCAGCAGGAAGGCTGAGCCCACATGGCCCACAGGGAGACGGGTCTTCACTCCTCCCAGTGCTGCCAGAGGCCCTGGGTGCACAAAGAGACACACATACACACACAAGATGGACCCACAAAGTCACACAACCACACATAGAGTCACAGCCTCCCATGTTACACACAGCCCCAGATGCACAAATCCAGGAGCAGACACAAAAAGGCAGGCACTGACCCTGGGGGTCACACGCCCCAGAAAAATCACATAGCTCTGGGCGCGTAAACATGACCCAAAACACAACAGCACAGATCAGAGCCACATGATCTCAGCCGGGGCCACCAGGGCCATGCCATGACCCAGGAAAACAAGCAGCCCCACACCACTGCAGACACACACACGAGTGTGCACTGACAGGCACACCCAGTGAGAGAGACCCACACTCCCAGCCGCCCGCCATCCACGCCCAGCTCTGGGCCACACACAGAGTCACCAGGCTTCATCTCCAGGCTACACACGTGCACAGCTGCACACACAAGCCCAGGCTAGGGGCTGGAGGGTCCGAGGTGGGAGGGCCAGAGCTGGGTTTCCTGCCCATCCTCCACCCTGAGTTCCCCTACCTGGTCCCACCAGCCCACCAGCCACGGCTTGGAGCAGGTCTCGCAGAAGAAATCCACCAAGGGCATCTTGGAGTCTTAGCCCTGCTCAGGGCTGCCGCACACAGAGGCTGGGCTTGGGGAGGCCCAGGGTTAGCAGCTACCGTGTGTGTGGGGGGGGGTGGGGGGGCAGGGTGCTGGGCAGGTGGGCAGTGGAAGTGGGAGCCGCGGAGGGGCCTGGGCCGGCCCAGCAGGGCTGGGGGCTCCCTTCCCCTCCGCGCTCCCCGGCAGCAGCCCTGGTTACATGGTCATTCAGCCCCTGGCCCCGATGGGCCCCCCCGCGGCGGCAGCTGGAGGCGGCCGGGGACCCCTGTCCATGGAGGGGGAAGGGCGAGGGTCCCGGGAGGAGGCTTCGGAGGCTCTGGGCTCTGTGTGTTCGCCCGTGTGTGTGCGTGTGCGTGCTCACTGCAGCACTGGCAGGCTGCATGCGATGTCAGGTGGTGCCGGGGGTGGGGGGGGCGTTAAAGGGGCATTGGAGCCCACGGGCCGCAGGCAGGACTCAGGTGGGGCTGCCAGGGATGGGCAGGGAGGCGCACACACTCTTGAGAGGACGGGCCCCCTCCGTGAACACACCCAGAGACAAAGACACACGCCCACACACTCCACACACAGACACACAAACACTCAGACACACCTTCCACACCAGTACAGCCACTTAACACACACACCTGAACACATACAGACAGCCAAGAGCTTTCAGTCCTATGCTGACCACACACACACACACAAACACACACACACACTCACAACTCTGATGTTCAACACATTTATTGGTACATAGCTGAGCACACAGAAACACAAAAGCCTTCAGGGACACCCCTTCCAAGAACACAGACTCACACCCAGATGTTGAGACACACACTAAGGGACAAACACCCAGATACTGGACACACTCAACACTCCCAGAGACACACTTGCAAACAAACACAAATACCCACGTGGCCCGAGACACAAACATGACCTGACAAATCCATAAGGCAATACTCACACTCACACCCACAGATACACACACACCGCTGCGGAAACACACCCGCAGACCTCTATTCAGAGACACAGTCACATTCTCAGATGTTCAACACACCCTCAGGGACATAATCACCCTCAGACTGGCATGTTCCCAGACAAACCTCCACCCACGGGCGCATGCACCCCCACCCCGACACAGACACTCCCACCTGCACACTCATTTCCTGATAGGCATCTGCCCACGAGGGCTGCCACCTTGTGGCACAACTCCAAGGAGTGTCATTCACATTGCCGGCTTTCTGAATGGTACCCCCAGGAGTTGTGCAGTGCACACTTGTCACAGCTGTGTATGGAAGGCTTGCACCCTTCCCTGCGACCCTGCAAGCACACACACACACACACACGGAGTCACAAACACATGCAGATACACACCCAAGTTCACACCTAGACCAACTCACACCCCTAAATATACACACACCTCTGGCACAGCCCCCCTCTTACAGCTCCACATAATTGGCTGTGCACACCCGTATACCCTCCACAGACACACACATGCGTGCCACTCGGACAGATCCCACTGGAACATAGCCGCCTCGCGCTGCAAGTGTGTAGTCAACAAATTGACAGCCACACAAACCCACAGCTGTAGATACACACTCATAGACCTTACAGACAAGAGATGGTCGCCTGCGGACAGCTGTACAACTAGACACACACACACACCCCTGGGGCTTCCTGTCCTGGGAGAAGTGAGAATCTATAGGAGCTACAAGTCCTGAAGCACAGCCCAGGACGATCGCAGCCACAGGTCGACCCAGGCCACCAGCCACGCCCCAGTTACCCCCGCCCCACCCGCACCCAGCAGCCGGCCCCACCCGCCCCCAGCAGCCGGCCCCACCCCGCAGGCGCTGCGCACCTTGTGCGACGCCATCTCGCTGACAGAGCGGTAGGTCTGCATGGTCTCCAGCTGTTCCAGACACCAGTCCAGCTCCTCCAACGTCTCCCGGGCCAACTGCTGACATGTCTCCTCTGAAGAAGGGGCAGCCGGGGCGGTGACTGAGAGGGTCCACATGCAGACCCCCGGAGGTGGAGGGGGCCCCAGGAGAGTGGGATGCTGGGAAAAGGGGTGAGACAGCCTCTCCCAGTGAGTGACCCCCACTGGGGCAGCAAGAAGGGTCCTTCCCATCCCCCCGAGTAGTTACCTGACAGTGTGGCCTTGCAGACAGGGGTTGGGCCGCCCAGCGGGGACCTCCTGCAAAGAAATGGGGGTTCCAGCACCAGCTCGGTACCCCCAGCTCTGCCTTCTCCTTTTCATGAAGAGCGATATTTTCCTTTTTCTGAGCACTCTCTGTGTCCCAGGCTTGCTGCCATGTACTCTGCTAGCAGCCTCTCACAGAGCCCCACAGGAACCTAGTTTAGTTTAGTTCAGTTTAGTTTAGTTTTCGGCTGCACCTGCAGCATATAGAAGTTCCCAGACCAGGGATCGAATCTGAGCTGCAGCTGCAACCTACACCATCGCCGTGGCAACACTGGATTCTTAACCTGCTGTGCCACACTGGGAACTCCAATAACCCATTTTATTTATTTATTTATTTATTTAATTTATGTATTTTTTTGCCTTTATGTAGAGCCGCCCCGCGGCATATGGAGGTTCCCAGGCTAGGGGTCTAACAGGAGATGTAGCCGCCGGCCTACACCACAGCCACAGCAACGCGGGATCCGAGCTGCGTCTGCAACCTGCACCACAGCTCACGGCAACACCGGATCCTTAACCCACTGAGCGATGCCAGGGATCGAACCCGCAACCTCATGGTTCTTAGACGGATTTGTTAACCACTGAGCCACGAAGGGAACTCCCGAAGAACCCATTTTAGAGATGAGGAAACTGAGGTGAACTGGCTTCCTCAAGACTACACAGCTGGCAGGGTCAGGTTCTGTGTCTGCTTTGCTGATCATCCCTCCCTCCAGTTCCTTGAACCCAAGGATGGCTTTGACCCCCAGACTCCCAGAGGGACCAGCAATTCTCAGCCAAACCCTTGCCCCCAAATAATAACTACTTTTATTTAGTGAGCATTTAATATGTACTGGGCAATATTCTAGAACTTTCTATATGTCATCTTCTAACCCGAACAAGGGACTGTTAAACCCCCATTTTACAGAGAGGAAACAGGAGGTTCCAGAGGAGGGTATTTGCCCAGAAAGTTGGCATCAGGGCCAGGAGTAGCCCAGAGGCTGGGGTGGCTGGCCACCCGTGGCGTCCATACTGAGTGTCCAGATCCCTCCTTCTTTATTTATAAAAGTTTCCGCGGAGTTCCCATTGTGGCTCAGTGGAAATGAATCTGACTAGTATAAGGACACAGGTTTGATCCCTGGCCTTGCTCAGTGGGTTAAGGATCCGGCGTTGCCGTGAGCTGTGGTGTAGGTCGCAGACGCAGCTCGGATCCCGCGTTGCTGTGGCTGTGGCGAAGGCCGGCAGCTACAGCTCCTATTAGACCCCTAGCCTGGGACCCTCCATATGCCGCGGGTGCGGCCCTTACAAAGACAACAACAGCAGCAAAAGTTTCCATGTCTAAGGCATTTGAATTGCAACGATTGAGTGGCTCAGCGGGAGCTGTCGACTAAACAGAAGCTCGGAGAGGTCAAGTGCCTGCCTGAGGTCACGTGGCAGCGCAGAGTTGAACCCAGGCGCGCTGAGCTCCTGATCACGGGTGCTGGGGCCTGGCCTCCACTTACTTGCTGCTGGGAATGGGCACATTGGTCAGGAGTGAGAAGTTGCTGCGAACGCTCCGGAGACTGGCCAGCACCTGGGTCAGGGAGCAGCAGTGAGGACAGGGGTCCACCCGGAGGGTCAGCCGGGGCTAGGCCCTTGTCCCCAGGTGTGCCTTACCTGGGCGAATGGCGTCACGATGAGGTCCTCTGCGTGCCTGCAACGACAGGGGCAGGTCAGGGGGTGCTCACCGTGGGACCCCCACCGGGCCTGCAGTGGAGGGGGGTCTTTACAGTGGTCAGTGTGGGGCAGGGGCTGCCGTGCAGGAGCGGATGGGGGAGAGAACACTTACACCCCACAAGGGTGGTGGCCCTGCTGTAGGGGCTGGTCCTG
>PVHT021183507.1:7218841-7301518 GCA_004024745.2 Catagonus wagneri
GTGGTGAACACGCCGCAGGGGCGGCGAGGGCAGTGGGGGTGGGACGGAGGCCCGAAAGAGGTGGGGGAGGTGAGGGAGTGCCTCGATGGATGGGGAGGGGGCAGCCCTGGAGGCCTCAGTGAGAGGGAAGAGGGCTGAAGAGGTCTAGGGGGTGCTCACACCTCAAGAGGCGTCAAGGTAAGGGCGTCTGGCTTAGCGAAGCCTGGAGCTGGGGAGGAGGAGGGGGCTCAGCCAAGGTGGACCCTCTGGGAGGAAGTGGGGGCAGAGAGGGGCTCAGGTGGGGTTCCCTCCTTGCTGAAGGGACAGGATGAGGTCAGACTGGGCCCCCAAAGCCAACTGGTAGGAGGGGCTTGGGTAGGTTGGATGGGCGGGGACTATACAGACATAGGAGGGGGCTGCGCCTGAGGGAGGGGCTCAGCTGGCTGGGTGGGTGCAGAGATAGGGTCCGGCTTATGTCTCCCTGGGTGGACATGAGCCCTAGGAGTTCCCTGGTGGCCTGGTGGTTAAGGATCCAGCATTGTCACTGCTTAGGTTCCATCCCTGGCCCAGGGAATTTCCGCAGGCCATGGGCAAGGCCAAAAAAAGGGGGGGGGGGGGATTGAGCCCTTGATAGGGAAAGGGGGGGCTATGGACTTATCACTGGGCATGACAGGTGTGGGAGCAGGGGCTTGGGAAGTGCCCACCCCCTTGCTGGGAAGGGCTGGCGGGGAGGGCTAGGGGTGCTCACGCCTCGCTGGTGACCGACGAGTTCCGGGACATGGTCTTGGGTGACATGTCATAGTCGCTGTCAGAGCGGTAGAGGAAGGACTCTCGGCGTTGGCTGGTGGCCACCCCAGCGTGCAGCACGAGGCCCGGGCTCGCCTGCGAGTCCAGGGGGCTGCGGCCTGGTGATGGCGTCGGCCCATTCTCTGCCTCAAAGCTGCAAGCGACGGACAGGAAAAGGGCTCAGGGGGGCTGAGATGGCATTTGTTGGGGGGGGGTCACGAGAAATAAAGAGACCAAGGAAATTCCTGGCAGAAAGACACCCCAAAGGAGATGGCAGACAGGGAATTACAGAGATCTGTTTCTGGGTGCCTTTGTGTGCCCAGGCGCTGTTGCAGGAGTTGGGGTCGCAGCAGTGACCAGGACAGACCATGATCTGCCCCTCACAGAGGTGACACGGGGAGGGCTAGACTACAACAGGGTTTACCTAGCAGCACTGCGCACCCCAAAACTGTGGGATCTTCCTTGGTTCTCCTTTTTCCCGTGCACTTCAAATCAACCAAATCCATGCAGAATCTGTCTACTTATCACTTCTTCCCTTTTTTTTCCGGTCTTTTTAGGGCTGCGCTCGCGGCATATGGACGTTCCCAGGCTAGTGGCTGCATCAGAGCTGCAGCTGCCAGCCTACACCACAGCCACAGCAATGCCAGATCCAAGCCATGTCTGCGACCTACACCGCAGCTGACGGCGATGCTGGATCCTTAACCCACTGAACGAGGCCAGGGATCGAACCTGCGTCTTCATGGATGCCAGTCAGATTCATTTCCGCTGAGCCAATACGGGAACTCCCCATCATCCCTTCCTTGACAAGCCCCACTTCATCACCTGCCTAGACCAGTGCATTCGCCTCTGCCCTGGTCCCCAGCTCCTGTCTTTACCCCTCAGTCTCTCCCTCAACAGCAGCCAGAGGGAGCCTGGAAACATCTGATTCAGGTTGTATCCCTCCTCTGCTCAGAACCTTCTATGGCTCCCAGCTCACTCTGAGCAAAAGCGAAAGTTCTTGCCGTGGCCGCCAAGGCCCTACCCCGTGACCTCCCACTCCACCCCGCATTCACTCCGCTCCAGCCACGATGGCCACCTTGCTGTTCCCTGAACATTTCAGCAATGGTTCTAGCTCAGGGCCTTTGCACAGGCTGTGTCCCTTGCCCAGATCTCCAGTGGCTCCTCTTTGACCTCCTTTAGGCTTCTTCTCAAATGTCACCTCCTCAGGAAGTCCTCCCCTAACCAACCCATCTAAAATTTCAAGCCCTGCCCTAATACTTCATAGTCGTCTTCCTTAAAATAAATACTACTTACCTGTTAAATTCTATATTTTACTTCACTGTGTGCCTTCCCTTCTAGAACTAAGTTCTGCAGAGCAAGGGTTTTTGTCTGCTTTTTTCATTGCTCTGTCCCTTTTTTTTCCTTTCCTTTTTTGGTTGCCCCGAGTCCTATGGAGTTCCTGAGCCAGGGATCAGATCTGAGCTGCAGTCTCAACCTCAGCTGCATCTGTGGCAACACCAGTTCCTTAGCCCACTGTGCCAGGCTGGGAATCAAACCTGTGTCCCAGCGCTCCCAAGACACTGCTGATCCTGTTGCACCACAGCGGGAACGCCATTGCTGTATCCTTTGGGCCAAGAACATGGCCTGGTATGCAATGGATGCCCAATAAATGTTTACTGTATGAATCAATGCATAAATGAATTTTTTTTTTTTGTCTTTTTAGGTCCGCACCCATGGCACAGGGAGGTTCCCAGACTAGGGGTTGAACTGTTGTTGTAGCTGCTGGCCTACACCACAGCCACAGCAACACCAGATCTGAACCACCTCTGTGAACTACCACAGCTCACAGGAATACTGGATTCTTAACCCACAGAGCAAGGCCAGGGATCGAACCTGTGTCCTCATGGATGCTAGTCAGATTCATTTCTGCTAAGCCACAATGGAAACTCCTAGAGTTACTTAAATCTTGATAAACCCACTGAAATTGAAAATATCGATAGCCGAAAATGCATTCGATACTCCTAACCTATGGAACAAATATAGCTTAGCCTAGCCTACCATTTTTTTCTTTCTTTTTTTTTCCTTTTTAGGGCCACACCTGCGGCATATGGAGGTTCCCAAGCTAGGGGTCTAATCAGAGTTACAGCTGCCCACCTACACCACAGCCAGAGCAACGTGGGATCTGAGCTGTGTCTGCGACCTACACCACAGCTCATAGAAATGTCGGATCCTTAACCCTCTGAACAAGGCCAGGGATCGAATCCGCAACCTCATGGTTCCTAGTCGGATTCGTTTCCACTGCGCCACGACAGGAACTCCTAGCCTACCTTAAATGTGCTCAAAACATTTACATTAGCCTACAGTTGGGCAGAATCATCTAGCACAAAGCTTATTATGTAATAAAGTGCTGAATTTCTCATGTAATTTATTGAATACTGTACTGAAACCAAAAACGAGAATGGTTGTCTGAGTCCAGAACCATTGTTAAGTGTATCAGTCGTTCACCCTCATGATTGCCTGGCTGACCAGGAGCTGTGCCTCGCTGCTGCCACCCAGCATCAAGAGAGAGAATCGGATCACATATTACTAACGTGGGAGAGCATCAAAATCTGAAGTACGGTTTATACTGTACTTCAGTATATTGCTTTCACATCATTTGTTAAGTGGCAACATCACAGGTTGAACTATCATAAGTAGGGGACCATAAGTACTGTGAAATAATAAATAGGTATATTTGGGGAGTTCCCTGGTGGCCCAGAAGGTTAAGGATCCAGTGTTGTCACTGCAGTGGCTCGGGTCACTGCTGTGGCGTGGGTTTGATCCCTGACTGGTGAACTTCTGCATGCCACATGGGTGGCCAAAAATTTAGAAATAAATAAATAAATGAATAAATAAATATGTATATTTGGTCTCAGCCCTGGTTCCCTAGCACATGGTTTCGAAAACCCTGGGAATCTCCATAGCAAAAAGTACCTAATGAGATGACTGGCTGCTGGGGATTCCTGGACAGCTTCAGGACTGGAAGTGCGGTGGGGAGGCTGGTGGCCAGGGGAGCCAACCACGTGATTAGAGGGGTTGAAACTTTCAGGGACAGGGACTGGGTGTTGAGGTAGTCCCTAGTGGACTGGCCAGTGATTTATCAGTTGTGCCTACATAATGAAAACTCCATCAAAATCCCTGAATGACAGAGTCTGGAGAGCTTCTGGGTTTCTGAACACATCGAGGTGCTAGGGGGAGTGGCGCACCTGGGGAAGCTCTGAGTCCCTTTCCCCACACCTTTTTCTAAGTATCGCTTCCATCTGGGTGTTCCTGAGTTGTACCTTTTATTTTATTTTATTTCATTTAACTCTATGTTTTGGTTTTCCAGGCTGCACCTACAGCATATGGAGGTTCCCAGGCTAGGGGTCGAATCAGACCTACAGCCACTGGCCTATGCTACAGCCATAGCAATGCAGGATCCAAGCCATATCTGCAACCTACACCAAAACCCAGGGCAACTCCGGATCCTTAACCCACTGAGAGAGGTCAGGGATCGACCCCTCATCCTCATGGATTCTGGTTGTTTCATTAACTGCTGAGTCATGAAGGGAACTCCTATTTTATTTTTTTTTAATTTAATTTTTTTTCTTTGCTTTTTAGGGCTGCACCTGTGGCATATGGAAGTTCCCAGGCTAGGGGTCTAATCAGAGCCGCAGCTGCCAGCCTACACCATAGCTCATGGCAATGCCGGATCCTTAACCCACTGAGTGAGGCCAGGGATCAAACCTGCATCCTCATGGGATACTAGTCGGGTTCATAACCCGCTGAGCCAGGGAACTCCCTGAGTTTTATCTTTTAAAATAAACCAGCAATCTAGTAAGTAAACTTGTTTCCTAAGTTCTGTGAATCCTTCTAGCAAATTACTGAACCCCAGGAAGGGGTCTTGGGTACCTCTGATTTATATATAGCTGGTCGCTCAGAAGCACAGGTGACAACCTAGATTTGAGACCGACATCTGAAGTGGGGGAAGTCTGGCGGGACTAACCCATGGGATCTGTGCTAACTCCAGTTAAACTGTAGTTCACCCAGTTCGTGTCCTCAGAGAACTGGAGAATTGGTTGGTGTGGGGTAAAAAAACACACATGCACATTTGGTGTCAGAATTGTTCTGCAAAAGTAGAAAGAAACAGCAGTTTCCTTTTTAACTACTCATACACAAAATAACTTGGATGAGTCTCAAATGAATTTAGCTAAGAGAAAGAAGCCAGTGGTAGAGATTACATATGTCAAAACTCATAGAACTGACTAATAAATGAATTTAGCAAAGTTGCAAAATATAAAATCAACACACAAATCAGTTGCTTTCCTTTCTTTCCTTTTTCTCTTTTTAAGGGCCACACCTGTGGCATATGGAAGTTCCCAGGATAGGGTTCGAATTGGAGCTGCAGGCACAGCCACAGCAATGCCAGAGCTGAGCCACATCTGCAACCTACACCAGAATTTGTGGCAATGCCAGATCCTTAACTCACTGAGTGATGCCAGGGATCAAAACTACATCCTCATGGATATTAGTCAAGTTCTTAACCCACTGAACTACAATGGGAACTCACCCCAAATCAGTTGCTGTTCTATGACCTAACAATGAACAAACCAAAAAGGATATTATGGAAACAATTCCACCCACAATAGCATCAAAATGAATAAGATACTTAAGAATAAGCTTAACTGGAGTTCCCACTGTGGCGCAGTGGAAACGAATCTGTCTAGGAACCATGAGGTTTCGGGTTCAATCCCTGGCCTCGCCCAGTGGGTTAAGGATCTGGCATTGCTGTGAGCTGTGGTGTAGGTTGCAGATGCGGCTCGGATCCTGCATTGCTGTGGCTATGGTGTAAGTGGGCAGCTGTAGCTCTGATTCATCCCTTAGCCTGGGAACCTCCATATGCAAGTGCGGCCCTAAAAAGAAAAAAAAAAGAATCGACTTAACCAAGGAGATGAAAGATTGGTACACTGAAAACTACATAATGTTGCTGAAAGAAATGAAAAATACAAATAAAAGGAAAGACATACCATATTCATAGATTGGAAGACTTCGTAATGTCAAGATGTCCATATTACCCAAAGCAAGCTTCAGACTCAATGCAATCTCTATCAAAATCCCAACAGCATTCTTTGAAGGAAAAAAAAAATCTATCCTAGAATTCATATGGAATCTCAAGGAACCTGAATAGCCAAAACAATTTTGAAAAAGAACAAAGTTGAGGGACTCACCCTTTCTGATTTCAAAACTTACTATAGTGGAATCTAAAATATGGAACAGATGATCCTATCTAAAAATAACAAAGAAACAAGGAAACAAAAAAACAGAAACAGATCATGGCCAAGAAGAGTAGACTTGGGGCTCCCAGGGCGGGGGAGTGGGATGGATGGGTATTTGGGGGTTTGGGGCATGTAAACTGTTATATTTGAAATGGACGGGCAATGGGATCTTACTGCACAGCACAGGGAAATGTGTGATTGGGTCACTTTGTTGTACAACAGAACTTAATGAGACATTGTAAGTCAACTACACTTTAATAATAACACTGATTAAAAACTTACTGTAAAGCTACAGTCGTTAAAACAGTGTGGTACTACATAAAGACAGATATATAGAACAATGGAAAAGAAATGGATCAAAGAACCAAACTAAGAGCTAAAACTACAAAACTCTTAGATACTTCCTGGCATCGGATTTGACAATGATTTCTTGGATATGACACCAAAAGCAGAGGCAACAAACAATAACAAAAATTGAACTTCATCAAAGTTAAAAACCTTTGTGCATCAAAAAGACATCATTCAGAGAATGAAAAGGCAATCCACAGAATGGGAGAACATGTTTGCAAATCACATATTTGATAAGAGGTTAATAACTAGACTATAAAAAGAACTTCACAACTAAACAACAACAAAAGGAACAATCCAATTAAAAAGTGGGAAAAACAATAAATATTTCTCATGAGTTCCCGCTGTGGCACAGTAGGTCAGGAACCTGACTGCAGTGGTGCAGGTTTGAGCCCCTGCCCAGTGCAGTGGAATGAAGGATTTGGCCTTGCCACAGTTGCAGCATAAGTCGCAGCTGTGGCCTGTATTCAATCCCTGGCCAGGAACTTCCACATGCCGTGGAGGTGACCATTAAAAAAAAAAATTCTCCAAAGATGGACAATAAACACATGAGAAGATGCTCAGCACCGCTGGACATTAGGGAAATGCAAATCAAAACCCAGTGAGATACCAATGCATACCCATTAGGATGGCTATTATCATTTTTTTCTTTTTCGGCCAAACCTGTAGCATATAGAAGTTCCCAGGCTAGGGACTGAGCCTGTGCTACACCAGCAACGAGCCACAGCAGTGACAGCACCAGATCCTTAACCCTCTGAGTCAGGAGTGAACTCCTGGAATACTCTTAGATCGTGAGATTGGACCTTTGATAATGCCCATTTATTGAGCTCTGCTGTGTACCGGGTACCAGGTTAGATCCTTTTAAGTATGTAGTAATGACAAGAAGAAACTTATTCAGGACTTGCCTGGTACTATCAAACTATTTTGTACATATTAACCCAATTAGATCTTCCACTAATTCTGTGAGTAGGGTTCTGTTAATATCTTGGTTCACTGAGGTGCTGAGAGGCAGCGAGGGGCTGGCGGTGCCTGGGTGGATCTGTGTGTCCTCCTTAGGCCCAGCCTGGATTTTTGGCTCTGATGGGTGCCCATGGGGAAGGGAGAGGAACATACCTCCATACTGAGGACCTCCTCCCTGGCCCAGGACCTGAAGTCACAGTTCAGGGATGGTGAGACCCGAGCCCAGAGGATGCCCAACTAGCACTGAGGGCAGATCAGCCCCAGGTGACTCAGCTCACGTAAGCAGGAGCCCAGAGGCCAGGATGGGAAGAGGAGGCTCCCTAGGGCCCCGCTGTTTGTGCTTCCAGGAGCGAATGTCCCTGGGGCTGTAGAAGGTCAGGGGAGAGAGAACTGGGCCAGCTGAATGCAGCCTGAGAGTGTGTGTGAGGGTGAGGGGTTCTCAGCTACCCCTTAGAATCAGCCCCCGGAGCTGTGGGGACTCACTTCTCCCTGACCTGCTACTGCTCAGGGTGACAAAGTCAGGCTAGGGGCTGCTCCAGCCATGTTCCAATGGGACCTGAAGCCACAAGCCAGAGTCAAGGGCAGCTGACACGCCCTGATATCACAGTCACATCCCCAGACACTTCATCAGAAAGGAAATAACTTGCCCAAGACTCCCCTTTGGACAGGCTGACCAATGGATGTCCTTCTCATACGAAGCTGCTACCTGCTTCTACTCCTCTGGGCCCCTAGGCCTGCCCACCTGGGCTCCCAGAGCATCAGACATGCCTCTGGAGAACTGTGCAGCCCAGGGGCAGGTGCAGGCTTCAGAGAGTTCTGCTGCAGGGGCTGACGGGAAACAAACAAGCAGGGGGGAGGGGTGGGGGGTGGTGGAGGCAGAGGACAGCCAGGGAAAGGTGACACATCCCAGCTGGTAGGAATCACAACGATGAAAGTAGCCAACTACTACTTTGAATGTCACATGCTACAGCCTGTGACTGGACAGGTGCTAAGGCCCCATTTTCCAGAGAAAGAAACTGAGGTACAAACAGGAGGAGTAACTTGGCTGAGTGGTTAAGCAAGGATCTGAACCTGGACAGCCAGGCTACGAAGCTACCCAGGAAATCGCTGGGTATCCATCTCCCCCAGGCCAGCCTGGCGTCTCCCCGGACTCCCTACCCCACTCCACCTGACTCTCTTGTAGGAGGTGCCAGGCAGCCTTTATGGAAAGGCCTGGCATTTGCTTTGTGAAGGTCACACGGAGGTTGGGGGAGGGCGCTGGTGTGTGTCTGCCAGGCGGGCGCGTGGTGCCAGGTGACACGGCTGTTTTGTGGGTTTGGGTGTGCAAGAACTGTCTGTGTAAGTGTGAGTCAGGGTGTGTGTGTGCCCAGGAGCACCTGCGCGCCTTTAGTTGTCTGTGTGGGTTTGTAAGTCTGTGTGTGAGTGGGGCCTGGGTGTTTGTAGTGCCTGCGTGAATCTGTGCGTCTATGTCTATGTGACCTTGGGAGAGGGTACCTGTGTGCCGCACATGTGCTGTGACTGTCCCTGACTCTTCAGTGGCTATGAGGAATGAATGCTACCATGTATGGCCCTAATGTAGGCAGGAATCAGGCCTGGGTGTGTGTTTCAGTGAAAGCCTTTTCCTGCGGGCAGTGCAGTGTATACCAGGCTGTGTGAGACCAGGGTTTCTGTTATGTGTTTGTCACTATGGCCAGGGATCAACTGCAGGGTTCTTTTTTGGGCCCTATCAGCCAGAAGACCCAGGCCTAGCATAGTAAATACCAGGTGACCTCAAGTACCCTGTGTCTGTGTTTATGTCTTGTGTGGCTGTGTATGTGGAGTGTGTGTGTGTGTGTGTGTGTGTGTGTGTGTGTCCCTGCTGGAAAGCATGTATATGTCCAGGTGTCTGAAGGGGTTGGTGCGGGACAGCAAGAACAACTCTGAGAATTCTGAGAAACTAAAGGTCACTTCTCCACCCCAGCACTGTCCAGCTGATTCTAAATACCGTCCCCCCCTTCCCTGAGTTCCAGCAGGAACCTCCTCCCCACCCCCACCCCAGCTTGGTTTTCAGCCTGGCAGTCCCAGCAAGGAAGGAGGGAGAGTAAAGCTGGAGGCACTGAGCTGAGCAGGGCCGGAGGGACCTGGCTTGAGGCCAGTGGCCTGGGAGTGGAGCCCAGGTGACGCTGGACACCCATATTTGCTGCCAGGGTGAATGCCAGAAATCTAAGTTTAGGGGCACAAAGAAGGTGAAGAGATCCTATCTTGGGTAGGGAGGAAGGAGGCAAGGCCCAGCACCCGTTCTGGGGGTACCACCTGCAAGAAGCCCTCAGCAGCACCCAAAATAGTTTAGGGCCAGGGAAGGGGGGGAGGCTCCAAGCAGACCCTGGAAGCCACTTTGGGACACCCCCAAAGCAGACTTCCCACCCGCCCCACAAAGCAGCCAGAGCCCTCCAGTGGCAAAGGAGGGGACTGGCCGCATGCCACCCCATGCCACCCACCTGACAGATCTGCCTGGAGGGTACCAACAGGTGTCCTCTTCGCTGAAGGAGAAGTGGACCAGGGACTCGGGGCCCGCGGGGGGCAGTGCCAGGGCAGGGGGCCGGGGTCGGGGCCGGGCCCGGGGCGCCGCTGCACTGGAGCGCATGAGTGCCAAGCGCCGTCGGGGTTCGCATGAGGACGGTGCGCGGTGGTGGCGTGCACTGCTTGCCAAGCCCCTGAGGTGTCTACAGCCACCGCCGGCGCCGCCTCCGCACCCGCCCTCCCGGTGACCCCCCCAGGGACGGTCCCGGGCGTTTGGGCGTCCCCTCGTCCGTAGCGCCTGGGCGGGCTCCGCGCCTGCCTCCTCCTGCGGGGGCCCTGTGGAACTCTGCGCACACTTCCCGCCTGCCTCCCTTCCCCCGGGCCCCGGAGGGTGCCCGGGGCTCCGGTTTCCCGGGCTCCGAGCCTGCCTCTGGCCCCGCCTTCTCCCCCCCTCCCTGACGTCGTGCTGGGCCCGCTGGAGGTCTCTGAACGCCTTGCGTCCCGGGCTGGGGAACAACTTGCCCACGGGCTGCGAGGGAGGTGGAGTTGGGGCCTTGGGGGGGGGGGGCCGTGGTACAGAGGCTGGAGAGACAAAGAGAAACCAGAGAAGGGTACCGATTTCCCCCCACACCCTCCCGGACCCCAAGGTGGACCCCAAGCTGGGTGCCCAGAGGCCTCGACCGCTCCTCCTGATCTCTTCGTCCCATCTCCTCCCCAGTCCAGTCGTGGGGCCGTGTCCTGTCCCTGCAGTGCCCTTTCTCAGCCCGTGTCTCCAGACTCAGGTCTAAACAAGTGCATGCACAGCGCAGCGGGAAGAGGGTCAACCAAAGGATCTCTCTGGGCTCCAGTGAAGCCCCCAGTGCCAGCCCGTGCCTACCTCCGGGCTGCCAACCTCCGTTTCCAAGATAAACGGACACTGGAAAGCCAGGCCGGATGTGGCCTCCAGTCTGCTCACCCCCAGGCTTCCTGCCCCTGCAGCCCACCCTGGGTCTGGCCAGGAAGGGAACTTCTATTTGCCCTCCTTGCCTGTGCAGGCGGTAACATCCTCCAGGATGGGGGCAAGGCCACCCGCAGAGGGCAGCGCTGGCCCCATTTCACAGGCCATTAGACTGAGGATAGCACAACCCAACGCGGGTCCTCGGGTCACCCTGGATGGCAGGTTGGCCTCACTCCCCCAAAGCCTGACCGCAGCTTCAGGTCTGCACAGGAAGTAGGAGGGACAGTAGCGTTTATTGAGCGCCTACTGCATGCCTTATCAGATGTCTCCACAGCAACCCTGGCAGGCAGAAATGATTTTTATCGCTGCCCTGTGACTTAAGACGAAAAGTGAGGCTGGGAGAGCCAGCTATGAACCTCAGACCCTGGCGCGCCAGATGGCCAAGGGGGACTCGAAACCACAGCCACCAGCGCTCACTTACCCGGCCCACGCCGGGCGGCCGAAATCCTGAAAGCTGCGGAGAAGCCGAAGGCGCCTGCGGAAAGTTGGGGACGGGCTGGCAAAGAAGACAGGCGAGGAAGGCGGCGAACGTGGGCGGCGGGGTGCACGCGGGGCCGGGGGCTCGGGCAGGAACGCCTCGTCCTCGGTGGCCGCCGCCGGGAAGGCCACCAGCTGCCGTTCGGGGATGCGGCCCAGGCTGCGCGGCCGCGCCATAGCCGCGGGGGGCGCGGGGCGGCCCCGCCTCGGCGGGCGCTGGGGAGCAGCGCCGCCTGCCCCTTGCGGCCCACGCAGACCCGCGGCCCTACCCCGGGCGGCCGCCTCGGCCCTTCCGGCTACGCGCTGGGGCCGCCCCCGGGGCGGGGCCGCGGCGGGGACACCCTACGGACCCCAGGGGCCCCCGCAGTCCCTCTGACGGCCTCGCGATCGCCGGAAGCACCTCTGCGAACACCCGGGATGTCCCCTTAGCCTCCGAGCCGCCCTCACACACACACCCCGCGAGGCGGAGGGGCCCCACTGGTGGCAGGGGCATCCCCAAAGTCCCTCAGACTGAGATGCCACAACCCCAGGAAGTGCCCCTGTTACCCCTGAGGTACACAACCCAGAGGTACTCCCCCGGATCCCTGGGTTCCCCCGCGCAGGGCCCAGGAGTGCTCTGGGGCTCCTACAGAGCCGGGCGCTCTCATAGCTCCCCAGGTGTCTCCTGGGAGAGTCCTCATCGCTACTGAGACATTCCCCCACAAACCCCGGGGCACCCCAATAATCCTAGGATGCACCCACAAACGCCAGGGGTGCTCTGAGAGCCCATGAGAAGCCCCTTCAGATCCCAGGACAACCACCACGGTTCCTCAGATGTCCCCCCACATTCCCTAGACATGCTCCCTGTCTCTGAGTCATGCCCCCGCAGCCACAGAGTTTTCCCACAGACCTCCAAGAGGGCCCCCTCAAATCCCAGGGTCCCTCACAGGCCCCAGGAATGCTTCCACAGACCGCAGGTGCCCGCCATCCATAGCATCGCTGAGACCCCAGCATACCCTAGGAGGTGCCTTCAGACTCAGAGCATGTTCTCATAAACATGAGATGCCACCAAAATCCCAGGGTGCCCCCAGAGACCCCAGGAGCACAGCTAGATTGCTCAACAGCTCCTAAGACAGTTTTCCATCCCCAAGCTGCCCCCAGAATCCAAGATGTACTCACAATCCTTAGGGTACCCCCAGACTTAGACACCCCTAGAAGCTCCGAGTGTGCTCACTGCCTCTAAGGCTCCCCCAGTCCCACCACTCCTTAGAATTTCTGGGGCACCTTTTAGAATTGGGGACCCCACAGCTAATGAGGTGGCTTCAAGAAGCTGATGTCCCCTCAGTGCTGACTTCTGTAGAGCCTGGAAGTGGTGGCTCTGCATTCCCAACCACTGAGACTCTGTGGGGACCATATGATCCCCTTTTGCAGATGGGGAAACTGAGACTTAAAGAGGTGAAGATTCTTGAATAAAATCAGCCAGCTGGTTATCATTCCAGAGCCTGTTCCATCTGTCTGTACCTCTTTGGGGTTAGGAAGGGGGAGAACTGGTATAAAATAAGAAAATGGGGCAGGAATTCCTTGGTGGCTCAGCAGGTTAAGGTCAGGCATTGACGCTGCTGTGGCTCAGGTCACTGCTCTGGTTCAGATTTGACCCTGGCACAGGAACTTCTGTATGCTGCAAGAGCAGCCAAAAAGAAAAAAAGAAAAAGAAAAAAAAAATGGGACAAATCTCTATTTTAAATCTAAATCGCAGAGTTCCCATTGTGGCTCAATAGGTTAAGAACCCAACTAGTATCCATGAGGCTGTGGGCTTGATCCCTGGACTCCCTCAGTGGGTTAAGGTGTTGCTGCAACACCTATGTCACAGTTGTAGCTTGGATCTGGTGTGGCTGTGGCTGTGGTATAGGCTAGCAGCTGCAGCCCAGATTTAACCCCTAGCCCAGGAACTTCCATATGCTGCAGGTTTGGCCCTAAAAACAAACAAACAAAAATGAACTAAATTGCCTCTGTGAATATCTTTCCCTCTCTACCTGTTAGCTCCAATGTCAAGCGGCCCAGAATTCTATGGCCTAGGTTTGAGCCTGACCTCTGGCACTTCTTAATCATTTGATCTTGAGCCAGTCACTTCATTTCACCAAACCTCAGTTTTCTCACCTGTAAAATGGGTAAAATAGCACTATGCACCTCACAGATGGATACGTAAAAGGCTCAGAATGCTTCTGGACATAGTAAGCATTCACTGAATGTTGGCTACAATTATTATTTTTGGACAAAACATTTATGGAGACCTCATACTTCTTCTTTTTTTTTTTTTTGTCTTTTTAGGGCCACATATACAGCATATGAAATTCCCAGGCTAGGGGTCAAATTGGAGCTGTAGCTGCTGGCCTACACCACAGCCACAGCAATACCAGATCCGAGCCACGTCTGCGACCTACACCACAGCTCACAGCAACGCCAGATCTTTAACCCACTGAGCAAGGCCAGGGATTGAACCTGTGGCCTCATGGATACTGCTGAGCCATGAAGGGAACTCACAATGGAGAGCTTATATTATGCAAGCTATGTTCTAGCCAGAAGGTACAGATGATGGTGATGATAATGATGACATAGGAGTTTTCATTGTGCCTCAGCAGGTTAAGGACCAAATATAGTGTCCGTGAGGATGCAGGTTCGATCCCTGGCCTTGCTCAGTGGGTTAAGGATCTGGCATTGCTGCAAGCTGTGGTGTAGGTCACAGATGCGGTTTGGATCCAGTGTTGCTGTGGCTGTGGCTGTGGCTGGCAGCTGCAGCTCCAATTCGACCCCTGGCCCAGGAACTTCCTATATGCCACAGGTTTGGCCCTAAAAAGTAAAAAAGAAAAAAGAAAAAAAGAAGAAAAAGAATGAGGACATAGCAGCTAACCTTCAGAATGCTTCCTTTGCAACCAGTGTCTTTAGCTATGATTTCGTTTGTCTCACAAAACACCCACAAAGTGATACTACTGTCCCAGTTTACAGATGGGAAAACTGAGTCTTAGAGAGAAACAACTTGCTCAAAGTCACAGAGCCAATCAGTGGCTGACCCAGGCTCTAGTTGTCTGGTTGTCTCCCTTGATTGTCGTCCTGAGAGCCTTTTTAGACATGTTCTTCCCCTCCCTACTCCCAGCTCCCAGTTGCCTCCCCCGTGAAGTGTTACTGCCATTGGTATACTGTATGTCTATTTATGTGCTGGAAATATATATGGGCTTCATATATAAAAGTAGGATTTTGGAGTTCCCTGGTGGCCTAGTGGGTTAAGGATCTGGTGGTGTCACTGCTGTGGCTCAGGTCACAGCTGTGGCCTGGGTTCGATATTTGGCTTGGGCACTTCCACATGCTGTGGGCACAGCCAAAAGATAAATAAGTAAAAATAAGACACTCGCCCCAAGAACCAAATTTCACCCCCTTGGAGCCGATGTCACCTCGTTGAGAATGCTGCGCCTCCCAACCACAGCACTATTGACATTAGCACCAGCTAATCCTTTGTCCTGGGGGCAGATAATAGCAGCAGCAGAATCCCCAACTCCTCCTCACTAGATGCCAGTAGCACACCCTCAGCCATGACAGCTAAAATGTCCCCAGCCATTGCCACATGTTCCCTGGGGGACAGAATGCCCCTGGTTGAGAACTGTTGCTCTAAACCCACTAAGACCCATATTCTGGCCACCAGGACCCATCAGTCCAGGTACAAACAGAAAGAAATTCGTATTTACCTGCCCCCCAGGTTTCCTACACTGTTTCGCTGATTCCTCATATCAGACCATTTTTTTTTCTTTTTCCTTTTTTGGCCGCCCTGTGGCACATGGAAATTCTTGGGCCTGGGATCATATCTGAGCCACAATTGTCACCTATGCCTCAGGTGCGGCATCACTGGATCCTTAGCCCATTCTGCTGGGCCAGGGATAGAACCTGCATGCCAGCGCTGCAGAGACACCGCTGATCCCGTTGCACCACATCAGGAATTCCTCAGATCAGTCTTTGACAACAGGGTTCTTACTAGCCCCATGGTAGGAATGGGGAAGCTGAGACCCAGGGAGGCAAGTGATTTGGCCAGGGTCACCCAGCCTGTAAGGAATACAGCTGGATTATGAATTGAGTTGTCTGGGAGGTCCCACTGTGGCTCAGCGGGTTAGGAGCCCAACTAGTATCCATGAGGATTTGCATTCAGTTCCTGGCTTCGCTCAGTGGGTGAAGGATCTGGAGTTGCTGCAAGCTTCAGCACAGGTCACAGATACAGCTCAGATCCAGAGTTGCCATGGCTGTGGTGTAGACTAGCAGCTGCAGCTCAGATTTGAACCCTAGCCTGGGAACTTCCATATGCTGCAGGTGTGGCCCTTAAAAAAAAGGAAAAAAGGAGTTCCCTTCGTGGCTCAGTGGTTAACGAATCCGACTAGGATCCATGAGGATGTATGTTTGATCCCTGGCCTGGCTCAGTGGGTTCAGGATCCGGTGTTGCCATGAGCTGTGGCGTAGGTCGCAGACGTGGCTGGGATCTGCTATTGCTGCGGCTGTGGTGTAGGCAGGCATTTGCAGCTCCAACTCGACCCCTAGCCTGGGGACTTCCAAATGCCATGGGTGCAGCCCTTTAAATAAATAAATAAGTAAGTAAACAAAGCCAACCCTGGCCGTGACCTACACAGGTCCTTCCTGATCTGCCCCATCACCTCCTGCCTCATTTCGTTCCAGCACCCCTTGCTCACTCTGCCCCAGCCACATGTGCCTCCCTGCTTTCCCTCTAACATGTGAGACACACTCCTACCTCAGACCCTTTGCACTGGCTGTTCTGTCATCCCCAAGCCTCAGGCACCCACATAGCATCCTGTTCTACTTCATTTAGGTCTCTGCTCAAACGTCACCTGCTCAGAGATGACGTCCCTGACCTCAGGGTCCCTCATTTCTTCATGTCTCTTGTGTCACCATCTGGAATTATCAAATGCTTTTTTTTTTTTTTTGTCTTTTTGCCTTTATGTAGAGCCGCACCCGCGGCATATGGAGGTTCCCAGGCTAGTGGTCTAACAGGAGCTGTAGCTGCCGGCCTTCGCCACAGCCACAGCAACGCGGGATCCAAGCCACGTCTGCAACCTACACCACAGCTCATGGCAACGCCGGATCCTTAACCCACTGAGCAAGGCCAGGGATCGAACCCGCAACCTCATGGTTCTTAGTCGGATTCGTTAACCACTGAGCCACGAAGGGAACTCCTGGAATTATCAAATGCTTTTACTTGCTATTTCTTCCTCACTTGTTAGTTAGAGAAGCCCAGGACAGCAGGGACTGGGGCCATTTCATTCTTTACACCAGCCTGAAGATGTTCAATCAATGTTTATGGAGTGAGAAGTTCCCCGGTGGCCTAGGGGTTAAAGGGTCTAGTGTTGTCACTGCAGTGGCTTGGGTTACTGCTATGACAAGGGTTCGATCCCTGGGCCAGGAACTTCTGCATGCCTCAGGCACAGTGGGAAAAAAAAAAAAGTTGTAGAATGAATGGCCCTGTTGCAGATGAGGAAACTGAGGCTCAGACAGATGAAATCCTTTCCCAAGGTCACATGGAAAGTCAATGGCAAAGGCTGGACTGGGGCTCTTACTCAGGAGTGAAAACTGGGCTCAGATGTCTCTCCAAATTCTGTCCCCACTCTGCCAATCTAGTTCCTCCAGGCCCAAGGCCCTCATTTCCTGCAACTCATAGGAGTTTGTGGTCAATCTGTTACTGGGGAGAGAGGGGGCACCCTGGCAGCCAGGGCCTGGGACTGTGGTTTGGGGGACTCCCCCCTTTCCCTCTGCTAAGGAAGTACATTTTGAGGAAGTGAAGTTCTCAAAACACCATCTCCTGGCTGTCTGGCCCCAACGTCAGCCTTACCACAGCCCTGGGGGTGGGCAGATCTTATTCAGCCCAGCTTACCGATAAAGAGAGTGAGGCACAGAGAGACACGATGCTAGCCCCGGGTCACAGAGCGACTCAGCCGGTAAAGCTACAATCTGAATCTCATCCACTGGCCTGCAGTCCAGGAGACCTTTTTTTTTTTTTTTGTCTTGCCTTTTCTAGGACCGTACCTGCGGCATGTGGAGGTTCCCAGGCTAGGGGTCTAACAGGAGCTGTAGCTGCCGGCCTTCGCCACAGCCACAGCAACGCGGGATCCGAGCCGCGTCTGCAACCTACACCACAGCTCACGGCAACACCAGATCCTTAACCCACTGAGCGAGGCAGGGATCGAACCCACAACCTCATGGTTCCTAGTCAGATTCGTTAACCACTGAGCCACGACGGGAACTCCAGGAGACCTGGTTTTTAACCCCAATTCTGCCCTTCCTCCATGTGTGACCTTGGACAAATCACTTGCCTCTTGGTTTCTTAGGCAGGAGCGGAAAGCCACAGATGCCAGGAATTAAAATGCAGGTTGGGGACTTCCCGTTGTGGAGCAGCAACGAATCCGACTAGTATCCACGAGGATGCTGGTTCCATCCCTGGCCTCACCCAGTGGGTGGGGGATCCCGAGTTGCCGTGGAGCTGTGGTGTAGGTCGCAGACGTCGCTTGGATCCTGCGTGGCTGTGGCATAGGTTGGCAGCTGTAGCTCCAATTCGACGCCTAGCCTGGGAACTTCCATATGCGGGGGGTGCGCCCTAAAAAACGGGAAAAAAACAGAACCGCAGGTTGGTGTTGGGAGGCCCTGGCACGGGCATCGTCACGGGCAAGCGTGTGCGGAGGCGAGATGGGAACTCCGCGTCCTCAACTTTTTCGGCCAAGTTCCTCTCCATCCGCCAGGTGGCCCTTCATCCACTGCGCTCAGCCTGGGGCGGGGGTGGGGGATGGAGGTAGCGGCCTGGTCCCAACCAGGGGTGGGCAAGGACCTCGTCCGCAGCCTGCGGTCGGCCTGCCTGGCGCCGGCTCTCCGGGGCGCTCAATAAACATGAAATAATAATACGGGGGCGCCGCGGCAGTGGCGGCGGCGGCAGCGGCTTGGCTCTGCTTGGGGACAAGAGTCCGAGTCCCGGAGGCAGGTCCGGACTCCGAGCGCACACTCAGCCTGTACCTTTCCTGTCACCCAGCAGAGGGCGCGCGGAGGAAGGGGCGCGAAGACTTGCTCCCCGAAACACCCGGGGGCGGGGATGTGGAAACGCCAAGGACTAGGGGAGGAGAAGACCCAAGGGGAGTCCAAGGGCCAGAGAGACCCTAGGCCGGCTCCGTCCACCCACTCTTGGGGCAGGGCAGCGCCTGCCTCACTGGGGAGAGTCTGGGGGGTCCAATACAGGCAAGTCCCCCTGTGCCCCACTTAACCACCAGAGTCCTTCTCTTCTTCCCGCTCCATCTGCCTCTTGACAGATCGTGGCGGTGCCATGACTCAGCCCCACAGGGCGCCGGAAGCGCAGGCTCTTGCATCCCCAGGTCTGGAGGGGGGTTGCGGATGTCATCTCAGATAGGGGGTAGTGCCCTCTCTCTACTGGTTCCTGGGATTCGGGTCTGGAGGGCTCTCCAGATCCCCTTTTTGGTGGCTGCATGACCTCTAACGCAAGCAGCGCTGGAAACCCCTGCGTGTGCACCCTTTCTGGAGAACAGGACTGGTGTTTTGCCCATTCCTAAGAATCAGGATTCCCACTGGAGGCCTTTCAGTTTCCCCTTCCTCCTCCTGCACGGTGGCAAGGGGGCGGGGAAGGGGGCAGATGCTGGCACCAATTGCCCTCCCTCCCACCACAGCCACTGGAGGCTACACGGGCCCAGAGTAAAACAGAAACTTGAGCCCCTTTGGGGATGTGGTTGAGGTTCCCGTTTTTTTCCTTTCCACCCTAAAGTAGCAGGGTCTACCTAGGCCCCACCCCCTCTCCCAAATCTGGGTTCCCGAGTGACTATCTATGGAGCACTCCCTGTGTGTTAAGTCCTTTATAGACACCCCCAACCTCAGAATCCTCTCCAAATCAGTCCCACAGGGCAGTGCCAACAGTCCCACTTTACAGATGGGAAACTGGGACTCGGAGAGGGCGAGACACTTGTGCCAGGACACACAGGCATCAGACAGACCTGTGCTGGAATCTCAGCTCTGCCACTTCCTGATTGTGTGAACTCGATCAGGAAGGAGAAGGGGCTTCGCCCCTCTGGGCCTCAGTTTCTCTAACAGGAATACCTTATGGGGCACTGGGGAGGAAGGTGTGTGGAAAAGTCCCCGGCATGGAGCCTGAAAATGAGCCATTAAGACATGGATTGCACTAAGATAATGATGCGACCACTCAGCCACTGTCCCCAGAGAGTCAGCACCCCAGAGACCAGGGTACAGGGAGTCCCTGGGGCCTTAAAAGGCAATTGCACCCAGTTCCTACTGCACCCCACCCCTCCTCCTGGGTCTCTCAGGACAGTGACTTGAGCCAGTTTGGCCCACTGCCCCTGGGTCTTGGCATTTCCTGTTGATTCCAGCTTTGTTTTCCTTCAGCTTCTCTCCAGTTCCCTCTGGGAAATAGGCTGAGTGTGCTGGGCCCATGACACTCACTTCCTGATGGGGGTAGGGGTGCTGGGGCTGGATGCACCCCGAATGGAGGTGGGTGGGTGACCTGGGGGCTGTGGTGCCTACTAGAGGCCCTCAGAGAAAGCTAAAACAGTAGGGTCCCAGCCTAGACAGATGTCCCTTAGGAACTGTACGAGAGACCTGAATCTCACGACCTAGTGATGTTCCAAGTAGGAGGGACCCATGGGAGTCAGGCAAAGTATGCAAAGCTATCAGTCACACATATCACCAGAGCACAGAGTCAGACCCCAAAGCTCTATGGGAACACTAGGTGGTTAGAGGACAGCACAGTAGGCCGTTGGGAGTACACCCCGAAAGTTAGAGCACCGACTCCCAGACACAGGGCACGAGAACATGTCACAGTGTCTCAATCACAGTGTTTCAGGGAGCAAAGACACAGTATGACACAATCATATTGTCCCCAGCAGTATACACATCACAGTGCCACCATCACTGCATCCCGGAAACACATACTGTCACAATCACTGTCCCAGGGGCACACAGTCTCATGGTCACAGTCCTAGGAGCAAACACAGTCACAATCAGCACGTCTCTGAGGCACACAGGTCATGCAGTCACAATCATTGCCTTGGGAGCACACAGTCAACACGTCACAACAACACTATCCTAGAAGTACACACAATCCCACTGCCACAATCATGGGACCCCAGAAACCCAGGCAGAGGATGCAGCCAAGGCAGCCACAGCTGGTCATCCCCAACATCTGCAGCAAACTCAGGTCGGTGAGCGGATATCCAACACACAACCCGTCACTAACACTGATCCGGGAGGCAGGGACCCTGTCACCCTGTGGTGGTACTGTGCGTCCCCTGGGCACCGTTCCCTCCCTGTGGGCGGCTACTGAACCCTAATACTTTTGCCCTGAGGGGACTCCAACATAGCCCACAGGCCCCCAAACACAGTACTCCACCAAAAAACCTCCTTTACATCACTGAGCCCAGCTACAGGGCAAGTCCACGAGTCCTGCCCCCAACAGAGTCCTACCCCCAACAGAGTCCCTCTCACTCCAGAAGGACCCTGAGAGCCCCTCAGCCTGCAGGAAACATTGTGGTCCTACCAGGAACCCCCCTATATAGTGGCCCCTAGGATATCCCCAAACGCAGTGAACCTAGCGCTCAGCACAGAGTCCCCAGGAAAGCTCCGTCAAGTCGTACCCAGCCTAGTCATTGCCCTGCACTGTCCTGTTACTAACGAAGGACACAGACCCCTAAGGCGGCAGCCCTCAACCAAGATCCGGTTAATACCACACGCAGCATGGCGCCCTCTAAAGTCGACCCTAGGATCAGCTTCAGTAGGAAGCTTCGGGTACAGAGCACCAGGGGTCAGGTCCTGGCCGCCCCCGCAGTAGAACTCCCCCCACCCCCACCCCTCTCACTCACACGGACCCCACCCGCATCACAGCGCCCCCTGTGGTCAGCAGGGTGAGTTTCGTTCTCTCTGCGCGCCTAACCGCTCCGCGCGCGAATGCCGCCCGGAGTCTTACCGCCTGCAGCTGCCTCCGCCCGCGATGCCGCTGCCGCTGCCGCTGCCAGTGCCGTGAAAGGACGAGGGCCAGGACATGCGAGACGTGCGCAGGCCAGGCCGGTCGCCAGTGTCCACAGCGTCGGCACGTTCTATGGGCCGGTGTGGCGGCCGCTCGGGCTCTGCGCGCTCCGCGCTGTCCGAGTAGCCGCGCTGCTGGATGCGGATCGGGGTCCGCGGCTGCCGCCACAGGTGCTGGGGGGGCGGCTTCAGGGTGGCCTGGCCCTCCCGGGGCCCGGGCAGAGACAGAGACAGGCTCCTCTCCGAGGGGGCGGCCGGGGGCTCCATGGCCCCGGCCCCCACCTGCACCTCAGGGGGCCCCGGCCTCTCCAAGCAACACCCCGTTCAGCTGCGCGCGAGCCGATGCGCCCGGGGCCCCGCGGGTGCGCCCGGCCTCGGTGGGGCCATGGCGCCCCGGGGACAGACCCGGGGGCGCTCCGGGCCGATCGCCCCCGGGCCGGGCGCCTGAGCTTCCTGTCGGCGCCTGGCGCTCCGCTCTGTGCCCGGCAGCGCTCTCCGCGCTCCGCGTCCCGCTCGGAGCCAGCCGCGGCTCCCCCGCCCCGTCCCGCCTCTCCCCGCCCCCCGCCCGCCGCGGCTGTCAGCGCCGCCCCCCTCCTCCTCAGTACGGGCCAGTGGGGGGCAGCCACCCAAGGGGGGGGCTTCCCGCCCACGCAGAGTCCCGCTCCCCGCGAGGAGGGGGCTCCGAAACTCGGCTCTCTCCAGAGCGCCCAGCCTAGCCGCTACGCGCATGGGCACGAAGGAGTTAAACGGTTAATCCGATCGTGAAGGAGACACCCGACTGGTTGCCGGTGTGTCAGTCAGTCCGTCCATCATGGTGGGGGTGGAGCCCAGGGCTGGCTCGTCCTCGCCGCTACCCCTGGCCAGGGGGAGCTTGTGGGAAGTGGTCCCGGAGACACAGACCCGGTCCCTGCGACGGGCAGCGACGGTGTTCGGGGAATCTCCTGCTGGTGGGTCGTAGGACGGTGATGGTGTGTGTCTGGGGCAGGATATGCGCGCACGTGGCCTCTTCCGAAGGTTGTGTGTGTTGTGGTGTCTGCTCGAAGTATGTGTGCGCACGTGGTTGGCTTCTGTGGTCTGCCTGTTCCTCTGGATTTCGTTGTGTGTCTGTATGTCTGTGGGTGAAGGATGTGTGTGCACATGTGCTGCCTGTTTGGAGGGTGTGCGCCTCTACAGGGTCTGTTCTGGCGGCCTGGGCTGTGCTTGTGTTCCCACGCGATTGGGTGTGTACTGTGATCGGTCCGCGCTTGCGGAGTTGTGCGCTCGATGCAGCCTGTTTGACTGTGGTGTCTAAGGGAGTCAATGTGTGTGTGTATGTGTGGTCGCCTGGGGCCGCTTTGAGGTGTTTCTGAGGTGTGTCCCTTTGGTTCCTGTGTAGCTCGAGGAGGACACCCCGTGGCTGATACCCCGACTGCCCGCCCACAGCTCTGCGTGTCGCTGCCTCTTCTAAAGCACTTCTGCAGGAGGTAAACTGAGGCACGTCCCGGGCAGCCGTGGGACGCACCCCTATGCCCTTTTCCGGCGAGTAAACAGCCGCCCCTCCTCCCCGCTGCCCCCGCGGGCAAAACCCCCCTTCCGGCACCTAAATCGGGAGTCGCCGTGACTCACGCTCCCGCCTCCCCCAGCGCGGCGCCGAGCTAGCGAGCTGAGGAGCTAGCGGGTACCGAGCATCCCCCCTCTTCCCCCGCCCCGGCCCGGGCCAGCCCTGGTGGTGGTGGCGGTCGGGCTGGGGGAGCGCAGGCACTCCTGTGCCCCCCCCCCCGGGTGGACGCGCGTTCGGCTTAACTCCTTCGGGTGCATGTCCGCAGAACCAAACCCCGCCCCCGTGCGCCCCCCTCAATGGCTCCCCCCACCGCCCCCCGGCAGGCCGTGCAGTCTGCCACCGCCCTCCCTCTGCACTGTTCTTATTTAAAAAAAAAAAAAAAAAGGCTCCAACCCCCACAGCCGCTTTTCTCCCAGCCAGAGGGGGCTCCGGGCGTGGGCGTACTTGGAGCCGGAACCGCCCTCTCATAAGCAGCCGCTGGATGCACCAGAGGCTAGAACTGTGTCCCCCACTTCTCTCAGGGACCCTTCCCATGAGTGCACTCTCAAAAAAGCTTCCAGGGGATGCCGAGGGCTTCTAGGGGTTGCCAGGTTCTCCGCAGATCACTTGAGGGTCTTGGACTGGACCAAATTCTTGGTGGGTGGGGAGCCGTTGTGTTGTCCAAAGTTCTGGATGGGTAACAAGCAGCGGTGGGAGGAGGGCGAAGGTCACAGCAAGGTTTGCCGAAAAAAGGACCAAGGCAGTGGGCCAGTGTTGGTAGTTGGAACTGTGGCCTGAATTAGGCAGAGGCCAGAGGGATGTTTGGGGCGGGGGGAGTAGGAAGGGGGAATGACAGTCATTTCCTCCCCCATCTGGAAATGAACCGTGTACCATGATCCAAGCAGACACCCTGAAGCCCTCTAGTTGAGTACATAAGGGGTGGGTGGGGAGATTAAGGCTGCAGAGAACAGTGGCCTGGGGAGGGCAGTGGGGGCAGGGGCCCAGCCAGTGACTGGGTTTCAAATTCATCCTTGGGCCAAGATGGGGGTTGGAGTGCCCTCTGAGGACCCCAGATGAGAAAGTGCAGTGTGAAGCTGGGCTCAGGAGAAAGAAAAATGCCCCATCCAGACCTCCTCCAGGGTTTCACCATCCCTTTCTAAGGCCTGGAAGAAACTGTACCCTCTCAGAAAGGGAAACAGAAGTGCACAGCGGACTCGTGGAAGGCTTACTCCCTAGTCTATTCCAGCTTTCTGACTGTGAGAGGATCGTTGGGGACTGGAGAGTTGAAAACCCTTTTGGAAATCCTGCCCCTTGCTAACTCAAGCAGCTGCAAAATGGCAGGAAGGGGTTTCTAGAGACTGCAAGAGGTACCTCTTGGAGGAGGGCATCATAACCTGACCCACCAGGTTCCAGGAGAAGTTTCAGCTGGCTTTGCAAAGGCAAGGGAACCAGGAGCCCAGAAAAGGGCTGGTGGCTGGACTTAACCCAGCTGGCCCTGTTCTTCCACCCCACCTCCCAGCCTGGTCCTCTTCCCGCCTACCTGTCAGCTTTGGTGATGGAAATCCGCGGAGGGATCAGCAGTGGCAGCGTGGTGGGCCGCGTTGGCAGAGGGACCCCAGGGTCCAAGGGCTCAGGCTCAGTCCAGCCCAGGCCTGGGCCGGTGGAGAGGCGTCGGCGAGGGCGTCGGAGGTCAGCCCCCAGCATGTTGGCTCAGCTGGGTTCAGGGTTCTCTCCCTTGTCTCTGAGGTGGGACAAGGGAGGAAAAGGGGTGCAGCCTGGTCAGGCAGCTCTGAGCCCATCCCCACAGTACCGTCCCTCTCTGGGCATCTGAGAGTGGCTGATGGGAATACAGGCTCCTGGGTTCCTCTCACTCTTAGCCACTCGCTAATCCCCCCCACAGAGGGTGCCTTCTCAGCTCTTACATCTGAAGGGTACCTGTTCTCAGCCATACTTTTGGCGGGGCTCCCTTTTGATGTCTCAGTGCTGGGGATCTGGGCCCTCATGCATGTACTCAGTCTCTCACTGCGTAACCCCTCTAACACGTCACCACCCTCCAAGTCTACGAAGCCCCTTTTTGGTTTCAATGACTGTGACCCCCTCCCTTCCCTTACATCTGAGACCCTCAAGGCCTCACACTCAGCACAGCCCCCCTCCACCCTATAGTCCTCTCCCTATTTGGAAAGCCCCTTGGAAAACCTTACCTTCTACTCCTCGGCGGAGAGCCTCTCGATCTGGGCAGGAGAAAGTGAAGTCAAGGGGGTAAACTGAGGCACCGCGGGCAACGCTCCTTGTTGCCTCGAGGAAGTGCAGCCAGGCCTAGTGGGCAGCCGTGTTCACTAGGGGGCGCCCGACCCCCGCAGCCCAAGGCCCGCCCCTATCCCGGGCCCCGCCCCTCGCACCTCGTCCCGGGTCCCGGCCACCGATAGGACACTGCGACTCCTCTTCATCCCTCCAAACTAGCGCGCCTTGGGGGCTTCAGAGACCATGTCGGCCCGGGCCAGTGCCTCCTGCAGGACCAGGCCGAAGGCGTCCCCCATTAGCGCCCTGGAGCTCCCCCTACCGGCTGAGCGTGAAATCCGCCCCCGCTCCTCGCCAACTGCCTCTCCCGGGGGCGTTACGTCAGTGGGTCGCTGACGCACTGCCTATCGGTGACGTCGTCCGCCTGTTGCCAGAGCGATAGCTGACGCACGGCTGGGCTCTGGACAGCGTCAATGCCGGGATTGGCCACTGGGGGGCCGGGAGCCTCGGGCCCGGGTCGCCCCAGCCCCCAGCTGTCCTCCCGCGGGGGCTTCCCCAGCCTGGGGATCCCTCAAAGAAGACGCGGAGCTCCCGGAGCCGGCCGCGTGTGGCGCGTGGTCCGAGCCGGGGGCCGGAGGAAGCCTCTCCTCCGAGCTGTTGGGTTTTTATGCCAAAAGCCCGAAATAGCTCCGATGTGCGGGGGCCGGGCGCAGCGAGACGGCGGCTTGGGCACAGATGGGGGACGCACAGGCAGAGGCGCGCGGAGACAGACAGGGACGCGTGGAAATAGAAACAGACAGACAGGGACACAGACGCAACTCCCGAGGATGAGTGCGCTCTGCTGCCGGCGATCCCTGGTTAAAAGCTTGGGGGAGGGGAAGGGTGGCTCACTGCGCTTTCACACCCAGGCACTGCAAGTCATTGCTGTGCGGCCGTAGATCAATAATTTAAACTTTCTGAGCCTTGGTTTCTCCTCTGTGAGATGGAATGTTAATCCTTACAGGTTCTATATGACAATAAAATGATATTAGACCATATCGAATGCTCGCAGAACAGTGTCGTGAACTCAGTAAGTGCTTAGTTAACATTGGAGCCTGTGGGAGCCTGTTAGAACACAAGTCCCATCCTTTCCCTTTGCTCAGAACTCTGCATGGCTTTCACCTCCCTCAGAGAAGTCAAAGTCCTTAAGAAGAGGCCGACACAGTCCAACCTGATGTATTCAGTCACCTGCCTGTTCGCATCTCCTCCCACTCTCCTGGCTCTGCTGGTCTCTTGGTTGTTTCTGGACACACCAGGCACACTCTAGCCTCAGGGCCTTTGCCCTTGCTGTTTTCTCTGCCTGGAACTCTCTTCCTTTTGAATAGCCACAAGTCCCTTACATCCTGAAGGCCTTTGTGCACATCTCGCCTTCCTAGGCATCTCTGGTGGCAATTCTCTCCACCCCACCCCTGTTTAAAGTGGCTAGCCCCTCGGGATTCCTTGAACCCCCTTATCCTGCTCTATTTTTCTACAGCATTCATAACTTCATAGCATACTATGAAATTTACCCATTGCATGTATTTTCTCTTGTCCTATAATAGAATATCAACTGCAGGAGAACAAAAATATTTTGTCTTTTTGGTTTTTTTGTTTGTTTTTGCTTTTCATTAGGGACTCACCCTGCGGCATATGGGAGTTCCCAGGCTAGGAGCTGAATTGGAGCTGCAGCTGTTGGCCTACACCACAGCCACGGCAACATCAGATCCAAGCCTCATCTGCGACCTACACTGCAGCTCACAGCAACACTGGATCCTTAACCCACTGAGTGGGACCAGGGATCAAACCCACATCCTCATGGATACTAGTTGGGTTTATTACTGCTGAGCCACAATGGGAACTCCCAACCTATTTTATTAATTACTGTATTTCTAGTGCCTATAACCGAATCTTGAACATAGTAGGCACTTATTAAGTATTTGTCCAATGTTTTTTGTCCAATTTGTTCTCTGTTTACTAAGTGTCGGCTCCGGGGGGCAGGAGGTTTTGTTCTGTTCACTGCTGTGTCCTCCGGACGTGGCATATAACAGTCACTGAGTAAATACTTGTTGAGTGAGTTAACGCGGGGCTGTGTCTGTGTGGCATGGGGAGAGAGATAGACGCTGGCTGGTTCCTGGAGGAACCTGTACTCAGGTCTGGTCTCTACTCTCTTCCATTCCCAGCTGTTCACAACCATTCCTTCAGCCATTCTCACTTGTATGGAAATGATGACGCCCCATAAACCCCCCATGTTGCCTTTGACAACATCTTTCCCCTTTTCTGGGTCTTAGAAAAAATTTTCTTTTATTGGCTTTTTAGGGCCACACCTGCAGCATATGGAAATTCCCAGGTTAGGGGTCAAATTGGAGCTGCAGCTGCCGGCCTAACACCACAGCCACAGCGATAACAACACCAGATCTGAGCTGCAACTGTGACCTACACCACAGCTCACGGCAATATCGGATCCTTAACCCACTGAGAGAGGCCAGGGATTGAACCCGTATCTTCATGGATACTAGTCAGATTCATTTCCGCTGCACCACAATGGGAACTCCATTTTTTTCCCTTTTTTTTTTTTTTTTTTTTTTTTTTGCTTTTTAGGGCTGCACCCACGGCATATGGAAGTTCCCAGGTTAGTTTTTCTGGGTCTTAGGACTCACTTGCCTCATCTGTAAAATGGGAGGGAGTATGGACTGATTCCTGAAAACTCTCCTACCTGATCTAAAGTGCTATGAAAATAATTGTAATGTAACACCCTCTTAAACTCATTCAGTATTTATTGAGTACCCCACTGTGTACCATGTACTGTTCTAGACCTGGCCCTGCCCTCAAAGAGCTGAAAGTGAATGAGGGAAGGCAGATAAAACCCACAAATCTCACTTAATCTTGACACCCCCCCCCCCAGTCACTCTCTACCTCCTGGAATTTTAGTCTTCACTGTGTGAAATCACCATAGATATTTCTGTTTACATATGGATCTTTCTCCCTTACCAGCCTCCAGGGGCAGCAGAGCAGGGACCCAGCTGGTTTTGTTGGTTGCTGTAGCCTGACAGCCTGGCCACAGTGCCCTCGCACACAGTAGGCACTTGGCAAATATGTGTTAAATGATCTATAAAGTAAATGATGGAGTAACAGCAGACTTGCATGTGTGACCTCCCCAAATCTTAGGTGTTCCATTACCTACTTTGCAGATGAGGAAATCGAGGCTCAGGAAGGCAAAGCTGACTGCCCAATCCTACCACCACAGCTAAGCTTTGGCTGTGGGATGCAGCAGAGGAAGCTTGGGTAGTTTAGGGGAGCATTCCCGGCCCCCCACCCCCAACCCACAGGTATATGACACACAGCCAGAGGTGCACTGATGTGGGGAGGGGGTTTGGGAGACCCAGGGACGGTCTAAGGCAACTCAGGGATCTCTGTCTCAGTTCCCAGGACTAGAGATGCTGTGTTGGCAGATTAAGAAACGCTTGGCACTGTTGGGGGAGCTTCCGGCGCCCTGTCCCCAGTTCTAGGAGCTGAGACTCCTGGGATCCTGTTTCGTTGGGGCCAGGAAGCTCCAGTCTCCGCTGCCAGGTGCATACCCGGAATTCCCGTCATCCGGGGTCCTCCCCACACACCCTCAGCCCAGAAGCCGGCCTGAAGCCCTCAGAGGGCGTACCGGGGGACTTTGATTTCATTGGGGGGCACCTGACTTTTTTTGGGGGGGCAGCGAAGCCTCCTCCGCCCTAGCCCCCTCCTTCTCGGGCGCCGGGTCCCCCTCCCCACCGCAGCTCGTAGCCCAAAGCTTACCTTGCAGGGGGACTGGGGAGAGGATGCCCCGCCCTCTCCGGCCTGGGGGGCGGGAGGGGATAGGGGTGTCCAGACCCTTTGATTGCTGGTGTGGTGTGTGTGTGTGTGTGTGTGTGTGTGTGTGTGTGTGCGCGCGCGCGCGCGCGATTGTGAGACCTGGGTGTGGGTCCGTACGCGCGCGAGCCGAGGCCGTGACAGCTGCTGAGATGCAGGACTGCCGGGGCCGGAGAGGGAGGGGGAGGAGAGGGGGACTCCCCCGCCTCCGCCCGCCTCCTTGAGGGTTTGAATGAAGTCAGAGGGGGAGGGGAGGCAGTGAGCAGGAGCTTTGTCAAGACGTGTCCCCTCCCCTTTCCCCGGCCGGGAATTCCCTCCCATCCCCCTCACCCCGTTTAGAGACCTTTCCTCCCTTCTCTCCAGCCTTTTCCCTCCAAACGCCAGCTCTGGAGAAGCTTCAAGTGGTTGAAGCTTCTCCCATCCCCCCCGCCTTCGGAGCATCATTTAATCTGAGATAATCCCGGCCTTAGGCTGCAACGCGGCCTTTTATCCTGGTATCAAAGCGCGGGTAGCGATATACGAAAGTGTGTGGCTGGGGTTGCCCAAGTTCAGTGTAACAGAGTCCTTAGAGCCCAGGACCAGAAAAGGGGCCCCAGACGAAAGGGGAGGGGCTGCGAGAGGTCCTAGAGCACTTCCACAGGGAAAGACCCTCCCCGCCCCCCGATGCGAAGCCAGAAGCACTGGCCGCTTGTTAGACATTGGTGCCACCCAGCGGCCACGGGGAGACGCTTGTGGACAGGCTCCCGAGACCAGTTAAGCGAAATCTGGGTGATTCCAAAGGGGGGTGCGCAAATCCTCGTTCAGGAGTGGCAGAAGGGAGAAGGAGGCTGTGGTTCGAGCGGGGAAACACCAGCCATCAAGGCAGGGCCACAACACTCTCACCACCTCCAACCCCTCAAGGGCAGGGCCATATCCTTCCTCCACTTAGACCCTCCCAGGACAGCGCCCTGTACCCCTCGGACTGGGAAGGTCCTTCCATATCAAACACGCTCCCTAGCACAGCTAAATCCCTCTTTACAAGGAGCAGGCCGGGCCCCAGCAGTGGGCTCGGGCTGACGTCACTGCGGCATGGCCTAAGGAGACAATCCTCTCCCTCAGGCTCACCAACTGCCCACTCCCGGCCGCCGTAAATGCCCACCATGCGGCGGCGGGAGATGAGGGGGTTCGAGGTCGGAGAAGCCACTCATGTACCCCTCAGAAAGTGCCTAGCGGTGGCCCGGAACAGGCAGGATGGGTTGAGGTCTGAGGGTGAATCCCGGGGTTTGAGACAAGTGCATAGGGCTCTTTAAGGAGAACTCGGTCGCCAGGGCCGCTGCCGCGGTTACTAGGGATGTGACGTCATGCGCGGGCGGGGGCGTGTGCACCCAGACGGAAGCGGAAGGGGCGGGGCTCCGCGGGCCCAGTCTCCGTGCTGCCGCTGCCGCCACTGCCGCCGCTAAAGCCGGAGCGGGCTGGGCCGCCGAGGCAAGATGGTGGACTACAGCGTGTGGGACCACATCGAGGTGTCTGACGATGAAGACGAGACGCACCCCAATATCGACACGGCCAGTCTCTTCCGCTGGAGGCACCAGGTAGAGCGTGCGCGCCCAGCCCCTTCCCCCACTCCCGGGACTCCGCTTCAGAGTTCTGACCCCTGATACTGCTAGGGACCCAGCCATTGACACCTGGGATTCCCACCCTACAGTCTGGACTTTCAGTAGCGCCCAGGGTTCTTCGGTTCAACTGCAGGATCCCAGAACTTCCGGGACCTTTGAGTCCCTTGCCTGCGATCCGAGCCTCCCCCTTCCGATTTCTTCTTGGAACTCCCAGTTCACCCCCTAGGGCTCCTTCTTCATAGTTTAAACTACCAAGACAAGCTTTGGGCGTGCCCCCCAATTCCGTTTGGGACCTTCCTTTTGCCCTCCGAATTCTACCTCAGAATCTTGATGACCCTGATCCTATTCAAGTACCTCCGCTTGTGATCTTGGGTATCCCGTGGGCTCCTCCCAACCCCTAGAGTTCCCAGTATTTTAAGTCGTAAGTCTGTTCTTCGATCGGCCTTTCTGGGTCCCAGTGGTGATTCCCGTTTAGATCCAGAAATCCTGTAAGTGCAACAGAGAATTCTGTCCTTCCTTGAGATTTCTGATCCTGGCATGGGACTCCAAGCCACACCCAGAACCCCTTTCCTGGAACTTAGACCAGTGGCCCACCACGGCCCTCGGTCCCATTTAAGACTGGAATTTTGAATCCTAGTTTCCCTTCAGATTGAACCATCATCTCTACCCTGATGGAGCTTCCAATTCTGGCCACTCCCCTTCAGCCTAATGTACTGTAGACCTAATTTCCCATTACATCAGGAAATCGTACCCACGTGGCTTCCTCCTCAGCTAGTGCCCCTGCCCCTACTTGGTACTGCAGACCCAGTCACCAAGCTCCACCCACCCCTTCTTCCTTCTCACCCCAGCACAATCTGCTGATCTCAGACACCCAGATTGCCCCTGCTCTTACCAGGAACCCTCCCAGTCTGATTCCAGATTCACTGCCCTACTTTGACTTACTTTCCCCCAAATCCAGACCCCAGGATCCCAAGTCTGTGTTCTCTCGCCCTTCTCCCGCCCAGCAGTGTTCACAAGTCAGCAGAATAGCTCTTCTAAGAGGTAATGTTCTAGCCTCCTGCTTCACCAAATCAGAGTTCCGGCACCCACGTTCCTGTGCCCATGATCCTTTCAAACTCAGGGTATATACCTCTCAGAACCTTCCAGTGAGGAATTCCTCACCCCACCTTCCCATGTATCAGCTCCCAGTCCTTTTTCTAGAAACTCCTAGAAGGGCTCTTCCCCTTCCTGCCAAGACACAGCATGAGTCCCTACATCTGCCACCCAGTGCCAGTTCCAATCCATTCCTTAAAGCAGCAGTCTCCTGGGTAGTGTCCCAGCTGGGCAAGCCGCTGGAGTGTAAGAAGAAAGTTCTAGCACTTCTGTCTTTCTTGCCATGTGTAACATTTTATCATGAAATATTTAAGGTCTCTGCAGAGCTCTGAAGACTATCCTCACGAACACTGATTACTATCACATGGTCTGTGTCACTGTGTGATGAATTTTTGGTCCTGCTGGGTGGCAGGCCAGTGGCCCCTCTCCTGCATCGTCTTCCTCCCACCATGCCCTTCCCTGTCCTGGCCAAAACCCTTTCCTGTCCTGCTGCTGAGGTCTCCTGGCAGTAGTGGAGAGAATCAGCGGTAGGGAGCCTGGTGTCTCCAGCAGCACCAAGTTCGATGGCAGGCAAGCCTAGGTTCTCATCCCAGCCCTGCTGCAGGTGCTTTACTCTAAGGGGAGGGAGCCCCCCACCTCCACGAGATAACCATAGGACGAGAGTAAGCATTCCAGAGGGAAAGAGGGCATTTGAGAAAAAGTAGCCTGGAGTGCTTCTGAGCGCAGGCCTGCCCACCTGGGTTCAGATCCTGGCTCCTTCAGAATCACAGACTTAATGCCTGGCAAGTTGTTTTTTCTTTTTCTTTCTTTTTTTTTTTTTTCATTTTTGGCCACCCCACAGCATATGGAGTTCCCAGACCAGGGATCAGATCTGAGCCACAGTCTCCACCAAAGCTGCAGCTGTAGCACCGGCAGATCCTTAACCCACTGTGCCAGGCCGGGGATTGAACCTGAGTCCCAGCAACCCCAAGACACCACCTGTCTCATTGTGCCCCAGTGGGAGCTCCTCCCAGCGAATTTGAATCTCTGTGCCTTCATTTCCCCAGCAGGGAATCTTCACAGTATCTACCCCATAGGGTTGTTGTGAGGGTCACTTTCTGTATTTCATGTGTGTTAACACTCTCAGGACAGCACACGACGGAGTAAGTTCTGTGGAGACTTTAGTTATTGTCATTACGTGGGTCCCAAGATTCTAGAGGAGACAGGTGAGTCCTCCCAGCTCCAGCTCCCTGGCTCCCTTTCCCGGAGACAACCACCAGTACTGGTTTCTTGTGGCAGCTTCCAGTGAGCTTATGCGGCATCAAGGTTCTGGGAGCCTCAGCTCCCTTATGTGTGAGGCAGGGTGTCAGTGACACCTGTGGCCCCTTTTCTTTGCTGGGACTTCTGCCCTGCCCAGCTGGGTACAGCCCCTCCCGGAGCTGTAAAGCCCAGGCCAGGCAGGCTGCCACCCTCACCCGCTCCAGGAGTCCTTTATTTAGTTTGGGCCTCCTGGCGGCTGCTCAGAGGAGGCCGGGAAGATTTCGATGGCTGCCCGGCAGAAACCAGCAGCATGGTAGGTTCCTGCTGCCACCTAGGGCCAACCTTAGAGAGCCCCTCATACTGCAGCGGCAAGGCTCCAGGGAGACCCAGGCCCATCGTGGAGCAAAAGAGGTGGTGAAGCTGCAAGACCTCCCTTGCAAAGCAAGGGCCTTCTCCCGCCCTTATCCGCATGGGAAAAGTGAGGCTTGTGATTGGCTGGGTTGTTCCTATGGAGCAATAGAGAAGGGCTCAGGTCTCCCAGCTCTCACCCAGCATGGGCCTGGCCCCGTGCTGGGACCTAGAGATCCGACCTCGAATAAAGCACAGAAGCAAGTTAGCTGGCCATCGTCATGGCCATAACAGTGGGACGTGTGTACTGAGTGCTGTGTTGCAAACGGTTTCCTTGGAGTAACTCGTTGAGTCCTCACAACAACTCTATGAGGCCCCATTTCCTAGAGGGGAGACACCAAGGCAGGAAGAGGTGTAATCAACTTGGCCAAGGTCACAAGCCAGTAAATGGTGGAGCTGGGAGCTCTGATGGTGCAGCAGCCACCGCTCCCAGTTACCCGCATTTACTCTGGGCTAAGCACTTTGAAGTACATTTTCTTATTTGAGCCCCTGTATGGTCCCCAGAGAGAGATTGTCCCCCTGGCCAGGCAGTAGTGACGGCAGTCAGCATGGGAATGGTGCTCACCAAACGCAGCTCCGGACTGCCTACTTTATAACCTGTTTTGCTTCTCCCCACGCAACCCTGTGAGGTTGGTACCTGGAAATGAGCGCTGTCGGGATCTGGAGGCAGTTAGGGAGGGCCAGGTCTAAGGGCAGGCCTCAGCTGGGAGCAGGAGGCGGTGGCGATCTTTTCTGAAAGGGGACACAGCAGAAAAGCAGGTCTTGGCGGGGCTCAGGTGGGGAATTCAGTTTTGGGCACAGAGTTGGAGGCACCTGTGGGGCACCCAGTGGGCGGGAGAAGCTGGTGGGGTGTCTGTGAGGGCAGCGCCAGGGAGGATGGGAAGCCCGAGACCCTGAGGGGGTGGTGAGGCCTCCAGCCAGCATCTTGTGACTTTATTACATCCAGCAAGCCTTCCCTGAGTCCCTCCTGTGCTCCAGCCCCGGTTCCTGGCTCTGGAGACAACAGTGAACAGGTCCCCACCTTTGTGGAGCCAGTATCCTTGGAGGAGGGCAGTGCCCAAGACACGATAAATAATTGTCACAGGATGTTGTTGGGTCACAAGTGCTGAGGAGGAAGATCAAGCAGAGTAGGGGAGGTTGGGACCTTCAACAGGGCGGTCAAGGAAAGCCTCATCAGTTGAAGGCATTTGAAGATGATAAGGATGCAGAGGGTTTGTTGGGGGCGGTGTCTGGGGAGAGAGCCTTCCACGCTAAGGGAACAAACACGAAGGCAAGGCAGCCAGTGTTGGGCGAGCAGGAGGAGATGAGGGCACGGAGGTGACGGGGACAGGTCGTGCACAGCCTTGCGGACCGTGGGAAGGATTTGGGCTTTTGCTCAGCGTGAAGTGGGAGCCATAGAGGGTTCTGAGCAGAGGAGGACCCTGCCCTGGCTCAGGTGTACCTCTAGGGGCCAGAGCGGAAGTTGGGAGTCCAGTGCAGGGCGGGTGGCGGGCACACTCTCCTGGGCCATTTCCAGGTGCCACTGCCAGGAGCCCGCGGCTGGGCTGAGGCGGGGTGGGGGGGGACAGGGGACAAGCCATTCCCCAGAGCGATGGGCCGTCCCCATCCTGTAGGCCCGGGTGGAGCGCATGGAGCAGTTCCAGAAAGAGAAGGAGGAGCTGGACAGGGGCTGCCGCGAGTGCAAGCGCAAGGTGGCCGAGTGTCAGCGGAAGCTGAAGGAGCTGGAGGTGGCTGAGGGCGAGGGCGGCGAGGCCGAGCTGGAGCGGCTCCAGGCCGAGGCACAGCAGCTGCTCAAGGAGGAGCGGAGTTGGGAGCAGAAGCTGGAGGAGATGCGCAAGAAGGAGAAGAGCATGCCGTGGAACGTGGACACGCTCAGCAAGGACGGCTTCAGCAAGGTGTGTGTTGGGGGGGGGTGTGCGCAGCAAGGTGTGTGTTGGGCGAGGGGGGGGTCCAGGAACAGATGGCGGGTGGGGGGAAGGATGGGGCGGGGCGGGGCAGGTGAGGCACCCCACCGGTACCCCTCCCTCTCATCTGCCCGAAGGCCCTAGTCCGAGGCCACACCTGCCACGCCCACGCTCCCACCACATTGAGGTTCACGACGCTGTCACCACCTCCACCCTGGACGGGATGGGCGATGCGGCCGAGGCCCACCCGGCCACGTTCGAGGCGCTCCACGGCCTCGTTCCAGCCCACTCCCCTTCTCACCCCACCACAGAGCATGGTCAATACCAAGCCTGAGCAGGCGGAGGAGGAGTCGGAGGAGGTGAGGGAGCAGAAACACAAAACCTTCGTGGAAAAGTATGAGAAACAGATCAAGCACTTTGGTGAGTTGGGCACAAGGCCCCTGGGGGGATGGGGCAGGCCAGGTAGGTGGCGCATGTGACAGGCTCTGGCGCTCTGCCTCCAGGGCCCTTCTGACACCGTGCCGACACCTTCTCACAGGCATGCTCCGCCGTTGGGACGACAGCCAGAAGTACTTGTCAGACAATGTCCACCTGGTGTGTGAGGAGACCGCCAACTACTTGGTCATCTGGTGCATTGACCTAGAGGTGGAGGAGGTGAGTGGAGCCCACCCCCGGGCTGGGGAAAGGCTCTGGCCTGAGTCTGCCACTTGGTGACGTCATGTCTGTTTTGTCCCTTGGCAGAAATGTGCACTTATGGAGCAGGTAGCCCACCAGACCATCGTCATGCAGTTCATCCTAGAGCTGGCCAAGAGCCTGAAGGTGGACCCCCGTGCCTGCTTCCGGCAGTTCTTCACTAAGATCAAGGTCAGGACTTGAGCAACCAAGGCAGAGTAGGGGTGGTCCTCCTTGGGGAAGCAGCCTGCAGTCACGGGGGGAGACAGACATGGGTCCACTCAGACTCAAGTCCCTGTGATCAGAACCTCATAGGTCAGGAGTTCCCATTGTGGCTCAGCAGGTTGAGAACCGGATGCAGGGCAGAGCTCGGAGGTGGCTGTGCTGAATCTGAGGTGCCTGCAGAACTCCCCACGGGAGGACACAGAGGAGTTGGGTGTCATGAGTCTGCAGTTCAAGGGGCCATGCAGGTCTCGAGCATAGCTATGTGGAGCGAGCTCCGAGAAGGTGGGGGAGGCAGAGGGGGCAGAGGAGAGGCCTGCGCCCCGTGGTGCCCAGCTGCCCTTTAGTAGTTCGGGGCCAGACATGGGGAGCCCCAGGGTGTTTCTGAGGATCTGCAATGGGGGGGCAGGCTCCCCGGTCCGGTCCGTTGAACACCCCTGCTCCCCGCTGCAGACTGCCGATCGGCAGTACATGGAGGGCTTCAACGACGAGCTGGAGGCCTTCAAAGACCGCGTGCGGGGCCGCGCCAAGCTGCGCATTGAGAAGGCCATGAAGGAATACGAGGAGGAGGAACGCAAGAAGCGGCTCGGGCCCGGCGGCCTGGACCCCGTCGAGGTCTACGAGTCCCTCCCTGAGGTGCGGGCTCCCTGGCCCCTGGCGGGCGAGTGGGCGGCCAGCGGAATCCCCTGGGGCTCTGGGGACCCAGGCCCATCTGATCCCACCCCCTGCACCCACAGGAACTCCAGAAATGCTTTGACGTGAAGGACGTTCAGATGCTCCAAGACGCCATCAGCAAGATGGACCCCACCGTGAGTAGCCGCACGCGCGCCGGGCCCGCCGGGCAGGCCGTGTCTCCCCACCCGCTCCAGCCCTGTCGCCTCCTGGGCTTCTCAGAGAAATAAGCAGAGTTTTTGTCCCTGTGAGGCCAGCACACAAGGCAGCCAGGCTGTGTGCCACACACTCACATTTATTGAGCACCTGCTGTGTGCTCGGTGTCGAGATGGAGTGTCCCTGTCACCGCGGGCTGTTGATGAGCACACCCAACTGACCCCACCTCTGCTAGCAACTCAGAGTGGCCCAGGGAGGGGGACCCTCCCCAGCCTCAGTTAAACCGGTTTTTCTCTCTCGATATTAACTCACAAAATCCCCAGGGGGGTGGGGGGCGCCCCTAGCTGGTACATGTCGCTGTCATCAGGAGCAGTGGCAGCGCTGCTTGATCAAGTACTTGGAGTCTATTAGACCTCAGTTTGACCCCATTGTGCTTGTTGGCAACACTGGTTTCCTCATCTATAAAATGGGTCTAAGTCGCAAGACCTGGCCTAGGATTTCTAGAAGTTTCTGTGGGAAAGAGCATCTAGACCAAAGGTCTTCAGTCTACAGCTTGCAGACCCGCATTGCCTGTCTAAAAATGAAACTTTATTGGCATGTAGCAACCAGGCTCATTTCTTTTCATCTTCTCTCTGGCTGATTTTGTGCTTTTAACTGTGAAGTTGAGGAGCCATGGGTTGAGAGCTTTTAACAGAGAGCATGCTGTTTGCAAGCCATGTTTACTGTCTGGCCCCTTGCCCAAAAAAAAAAAAGTTTGCTGACCTTTGTTCTAGACGTACACTGTTTAAATCTGAATTAAAGTCAGTTGTGGCTCAGTGGGTTAAGAACCTGACTAGTATCCATGAGGACGTGGGTTCGATCCCAGGCCTCGCTCAGTAGATTCAGGATCCAGCATTGCTGCAGGCTGCAGTGTAGACTGCAGATGTGGCTCTGATTAGACCCTAGCCTGGGAACTTCCATATGCTGCGGGTGCATATGGAGGACAAAAATGTAAAAAAAGACAATAAATAGGAGTTGCTGTCATGGCTCAGTGGTTAACGAATCTGACTAGCGCCCATGAGGATGCAGGTTCAGTCCCTGGCCTTGCTCAGTGGGTTAAGGATCCGGCGTTGCTGTGAGCTGTGGTGTAGGTTGCAGACGCGGCTCGGATCTTGCGTTGCTGTGGCTGTGGTGTAGGCCGGCAGTTGTAGCTCCGATTAGACCCCCTAGCCTGGGAACCTCCATATGCTGCAAGTGCAGCCCTAAAAAGCAAAAAAAAAAAGACAATAAAATAAACTTGAATTAAAGTTAAGTAAAGTTTACAGTTCTGTCCTCCTCCTGCGTCGGCCACATTTGAAGTTCTTGGTAGCTGCATGTGGCAGGAGGTGACCCTTTTGCAGGGCACAGCTCACAGACCATTTCCACGACTGAGGACAGCTCTGATCTCAAATAAGCAGGAAGCAGGCTTGGGGGTGTGCAGGGAACAGACAGGCCACCAGCAGGTGGCAGCCCAGCCTCACCTACCCCCTCCTTCTCCCCGCAGGACGCAAAGTACCACATGCAGCGCTGCATCGACTCGGGCCTCTGGGTCCCCAACTCCAAGTCCAGCGAGGCCAAGGAGGGGGAAGAGGCGGGTCCCGGGGACCCTTTGCTGGAAGCTGTCCCCAAGTCGGGTGACGAGAAAGTTGTCAGCGAGTGACCCGCCCCAGGCACCGCCTGCCTGCCTGCAGGCCCCTGTGCAACCCTTTTCAGAAAACAAATAGATGCCATCTTCCCAGCTCCTGGCTTCCTCCACTTTTGCTGCTCCTCGACCTAGCCTGGAGGGGCCTGCTCACCCCCTCCCCTGCCTCGCCCCCCAGCGCTCATCCGAGTCTCTGCTTTGAGTCAAGGGGCTTCACTGCCTGCGGCCCCCCCAGCAGCGTTATGCCAAAGGCCCGGGGGGGTCCAGGGAGGGGCAGAGGTCGCCAGGCTGGTCCGCAGGGTGGGGGTGGGATCCGCAGCCGAGGAGCCTGCTCCGGTCACTGTGGGCTGTTTTCACTGTTTGTCCGCTGTCTCCTCTATAGTAAACAGCAACTAGCTTCCAATAAAGGATTTCAGATGCTCCGAGGGGCGTCATGAGGGCTGTTGGCACAGCTCTTGTCTGGGGGGGGGACAGAAGAACCCTGGTGAGTGTTGGGGGCTCAGCCTGTGATTTCCCCCCGCCCCACCCCAGCTTTGGCCTCCAGCAAATGGACACAATCCTCTGTCCGCACTCCAGGCTCTCCCATGTGCTGGTCCACCGCCTGGAACTCCTCCTCAGGACATCTTTTTATCAGACTCCTGAGAAGTCTTTGGCTTATCCCACCCCTCCGAGCCCCGCCTAGCAGCCACCTGGACGCATCACCCCCTACCATGTCTCACCTGCCACGTGGCCAGCTCTGTCTCCGAAAGAGATTCCGGGTCTGACCCCTGCCCTTCATCGTCCACTCTGGTCCAGGTCCCCAATCACCTCTGTCCTGGGCCCCTGCCCCAGCCCTCTCCCTGTCTCCCCCTTCCTCACTGGACCCCAGCAGGCAGCTGCCAGCGGATACCTAGCAACATGTGAGTCAGGGCACATCCTCCCCTGGGGCAGAAGCCTAAGCTCTCCACGCAGCTCCCCGGGCTCCTGCCCGGGCACCTCTCACCTCGTGACCTCCCCCTGCTCTCCCTCTCAGCAGTTCCCTCCTTGAAGACCCGTGAGCACCGTCAGTGTGACCTCGGGCAACTTTCTCGGCCTCAGCGTCCCCCTCTGTGTATCGAGTCATGTTAGTGCCTCCCTCCCAGGGTTGTGATGAAGAGTCAAAGAGAATGTACAGGAGTTCCCTGGTGGCCTAGTGGGTTAAGGATACTGTGCTGTTGCTGCTGGGGCTCTGGTTCAGTCCCTGGTCTGGGGACTTTGGCGTGCCACTGGTGTAGCCAAAAAGGAAAACAAAAGTAACACACAAGCATCTGGCGCTCAGATGCACTCAGAACTTGGACTTCGGCACATGCCTGTCCCTCTCCTTTAATACCCTTCCCTGTAGTCTTCCTTTAAAAAGTAATGAAATATTTGGGCCACAGGAAAGGCATAAAGAATACGGTGGAAGGGAGTGCCCTGGTGGTCTAGTGGTCAGAACGCGGAGCTCTCACCGCTGCTGCCTGGGTTCTTCCCTGGTCTGGGAATAGATCCCACGTCAAGCTGCTATATGCCATGGCCAAAAAAAAAGGTAAACAAGGATACGTCAATTTTATTTTTTGTTTTTTTGCTGCATGCACAGCACTCAGAAGTTCCTGGCCTAGAATTGAACCCACACTGCACCTGCAACCAAAGCCACAGCAGTGACAATGTTAGATACTTAACCTGCTGGGTCATGAGGGAACGCCACATGTCAGCTTTCACTATTTTTTTTCCTTTTTTAGGGCCACCCCCTCGGCATATGGAGGTTCCCAGGCTGCAGACCGAATGGGAGCTGCAGCTGCCAGCCTGTGCCACAGCCACAGCAATGTCAGATCTGAGCTGTGTCTGTGACCTACACCACAGCTCATGTCAACATTGGATCCTTAACCCACTGAGTGAGGCCAGGGATTGAACCTGCGTCCTCAGGGATGCTAGTCAGATTCGTTTCTGCTGAGCCAGGACAGGAACTTCTGAATCAGCTTTTAAGACATGAAATATTCAGGATCCAGTGAAGCCCACTGCCCACCTCTCCTGGGAAACATTACCCCCTGGCAGCTGTTCCTCGCTCCAACCAGAGCTCTGCCTTCTCCGAGAGGCCCTCCTTGCTCTACCCTTGAGCGACCCCTCATGTCGCCTCTTCACCAATCTAGCTTCTTGGCACCCTGTGTGTTGTGGTCTCTCTCTCTCTCTCTTTTTCTTTTTTTCTTTTTTTTTTTTTTTTTTGGCTGCACTTGCAGCCGGGCATCAAACACAGCAGTGACCCAAGCCCCAGCTGGCTATCTTCAACCTGCTAGGCCACCAGGGAACTCCTGTCTCCTTTAGGCTGTGAGAACCACCAGGGCACAAACTGAGTCTTTCCTGGTCCTGAGATATTCCCAGTGCCTCTAAGGGGCCCTGGACCTCAGTAAATTCTGTCAAGGGCCCAGAACGCCGCTGTGCCCAAGCTAGAGTGTGCCCAAGCTAGAGTGCGCCCAAGCTGATTGCCACCAGGGGGCAACAGTGAGCTGAAAACACAAGGAGCTTCACCTAGTGCTTTTTTTTCTGTCCTTTTTGTCTTTTTAGGGCTGCACCTGTGGCATATGAAATTTCCCAAGCTAGGGGTGGAATGGGAGCTGTAGCCTCAGCTGCAGCAACGCCAGATCTGAGCCGCGTCTGCGACCTACACCACAGCTCGCGGCGACTCGTGATCCTTAATCCACTGAGTGAGGCCAGCGATCAAACCTGCGTCCTCGTGGATGCTAGTCAGATTCGTTTTCACTGAGCCACCACGGGAACTCTGCCTAATCTTTTTTAATAGATGAGAATGGTGGGGGGTGGGATCTGGAGGGGGTCAGGTTGGGGGCGGGGGGTGGTCTTCCTAAGGCTCTGAATAAACCTCACCCATCCAGGGTCCACCCCGGATCCATTCAGATTCATCAACCTGTTAATTCTTTACTGGAGAAACTTTCAAAGAGAATAATCTGTATTCCTGATGGTTCCTTTCACCTCAGGTTCCAGTATAACTCAGAACTGTTTGTTACTGATTCTCGACTTAATATTTCAGTATTTTTTTCAGTATGGAATTTTTTCACATTGATTGTGTCTTATGAAAGTGTCACATTAAAAAAGTTCCCTTTGTGGCGCAGCGGAAACAAATACAACTAGGAACCATGAGGTTGCGGGTTTGATCCCTGGCCTCGCTCAGTGGGTTAAGGATCCGGCGTTGCCATGAGCTGTGGTGTGGGTCGCAGATGCGGCTCAGATCTGGTGTTGCTGCGGCTGTGGTGTAGGCCAGCGGCTACAGCTCCGATTCGACCCCTAGCCTGGGAACCTCCACATGCCGCGGTGCGGCCCTAAAAAGCAAAAAAAAAAAAAAGTGTTACATTAAAACATAATCTTGATTACTGAATCGGTGCCCTCTTTGCTTTCATGCCTCACCTGCCTTCCCCTAGTGCCAGCTAGGATTTAAAACAGCAAATGGTTGGAAGTTCCTGTGTGGCAGAACGGGTTAAAGATTGGATATTGCCACAGCTATGGCGCAGATGCAGAGCCGGTTCGACTCTCGGCCCAGGGATACACATGTCCAGGCCGCAGCCAAAAACAAATAATAATAAGACTTCAAATGATACTAAGAGGCACACCATAGAGTGGTGCTCTCTTTACTCATACTCCACTCAGCTGGTTCCCTGCCCCCAACCACCTCGGGAACCCACTGTCTGGTTTCTCAGTGACTTCTTCCAGGGTTTCTTTTTGTAAGATCAAATAAAATCTCACCCCTTTCCTTTCTACATGAAACAGCGCTCTGTAGTCTGTGATGGGTCTTGCTTTTTTTTTTTTACGGTGTGGCCCCGCGGATCTTTCCTTATCAGTACATCGGCACTTCCTCATTCTCTCTACTCTGCTAGAAAGCTCTGGTATACGCACATCTCAGCGTTTATGTCATCATTTTTTTCTATTAACACTTGTGGGTTTTTTTTTTTTTTCCATTTCTACTTTTACAAACAATGCTGCCAGCCATACACCAGGAGTACAGGCCTCTCACTCGCAGAATAAGCTCCCAGTAGCAGGATTGCTGGGTCTTAGTGACGAACAGAATCCACTCCAAAGGGTTTTGCTGAACAGAATGTGATGAAGGAGCTGCTTTCAGGGATGTGAAGGAGGAGAACCAACAGATGTATGTTGAGTGTATCTGTTTTCTTTTTTTTTCCTTCTTTTTTGTCTTTTTAGGGCCTCACCTGCAGCATATGGAAGTTCCCGGGCTAGGGGTCGAATTGGAGCTGTAGCTGCCGGCCTACACCACAGCCACAGTCACAGCAGCTCAGGATCTGAGGACATGGGATCCATCAGCGGGTTAAGGATCCAGCGTTGCCATAAGCTGTGGTGTAGGTCACAAACATGTCTCAGATCTGGTCTTGCTGTGGCCGTGGTGTAGGCCGGCAGCTGTAGCTCCAATTCGACCCCTAGGTGCTCAAGAGATAGGTATTAACTAAATGAAATGTGGCCAGTCTTCATTAATGTCTGCTTTAGGGGACAGAAGGAACAACACCCACACCCCTCCAGGGGTAAAAATAGGGAGTGAAACTCTGAGCTCTTCCAAGGTATTTGTGCTGTTTTGTTTTTCTATCAAAGTGGATGGCACACAGGTGACTTAATTTTTTTTAGATTTTTTAAAAATTGGAATATCCCCTGTGATACAGCAGGTTAAGAACCCAACTAGTTCCATGAGGATGTGAGCTCAATCCCTGGCTTCACTCAGTGGTTAAGGATCCGGTGATGCATTTAACTGTGGTGTAGGTCACAGACACAGCTCAGATCTGGCGTTGCTGTGGCTGTGGCATAGGCTGGCAGCTACAACTCATATTTGACCCCTAGCCTGGGAACTTTCACATGCTGCAGGTGTGGCCCTAAAAAGCAAAAGCAAAACAAAACAAACTGAATTTCTGTGTATGTGCTTGTCTGTTCTTCCTTTTTTAAACCTTGAAGAAATATAACCCTGACTTGCTTAATGTTCTTTGTTCTGACAAGATATAAAACTGCTGAAAACTCTGCTTCTCCGGAACAGTTTCTCAATAATCTGGGAAGGTGGCTTCCGGGCTATAGTCATCAGTTTGGTTCAAATAAAACTCTTTTCTATGCTTTTTTTTTTTTTTTGTCTTTTTGTCATTTTTATGGCTGCACCTGCAGCATATGGAGGTTTCCAGGCTAGGGGTCAAATCAGAGCTACAGCTGCCGGCCTACACCACAGCCACAGCAACACCGGATCCTTAACCCACTGAACGATGCTAGGGATCGAACCCACAACTTCATGGTTCCTAGTCGGATTTGTTTCCGCTGCACCATGACGGGAATTCCTCTATGCTTATTATTGATTGTTTTTGTTTATAATACCAAACTCTGCAAATGCTCAAGTCTCATATAACATGGTGTAGTATTTGCCTATAATCTCCAAACCAGCTTCCTGTGTGTGTGTGTGTGTGTGTGTGTGTGTGTGTGTGTGTGTGTGTGTATTTCCTTTTTTTTTTCTTTGCCATAGCATGCAGGAGCTTGATGTGGGATCTCAGTTCCCAGACCACAGCTCGAACCCAGGCTGCAGCGGGCAAGCACCAAATTCTAATCACTGGACAACCAAGGGAATTCCCCTCCTGTTAAGCCATCTCTATTTTGTTTTCTTTTTATGGCTGCACCTGGCACATATGGAAGTTCCCAGATCAGGGGTCGAATGGGAGCTGCAGCTGGCGGCCTACACCACAGCCACAGCAACACCGGATCTGAGCCCCATCTATGACCTACGCGGCAGCTTGCAGCAACACCGGATCCTTAACCCACTGACTGAAGCTAGGGACCTAACTCACGCCTTCACAGAGACGATGTTGGGTACTTAAACCAAAACGTGAACTCCTAAGTCATCTCTAGATTGTTTTTTCTTTCTTTCTTTCTCTTTCTGGCCATACCCAGGGCATGTGACAATGCCTGGTCCTCAACCTGCTGTGCCACCAGGGGAACTCCAAGTCATCTCTAGGTTACTTATAATAACTAATACAATGCCAGTACTGTGTAGATAGATACTGGCACGTATTCAAGCCTTACTTTTTGGAGCTTTCTGGAATTTCCTTTCCTTTCGATTAGTCTCCTTCACCAGTTGTTTGAATCTGGGAATCAGAACCCAGGGATACAACGGCTGACTGTATTCCATTCTGTATATGGCTCTGCTGCATTTGGTTTGTTCATTCATCTGTTGATGGATTCTTAAGTTCTTTCCATCTGGTGCCTAGGTGATTTTTTGTTGTTTTTGTTTTTGTTTTGTTTAGGTCCATACCTGTAGTATACGGATTTTCCTAGGCTAGGGGTCTAATCAGAGCTGCAGCTGAGGCCCACACCACAGCCACAGCAACACCAGATCTAAACCACATCTGCAACCTATGCCACAGCTTGCAGCAACATTGGAGCCTTAACCCACCAAACAAGGCCAGGGATCCTCACAGACACTATGTCGAGTTCTCAACCTACTGAGCCACAACGGGAACTCCTAGATGATGTTTTTGTTTATCTCTGCACCTTTTGGGAAACCTGAAATGTTTCATCTTAAAACAATTCCAGGGAGTTCCCATTGTGGTTCAGCGATAATGAACCTGACTAGCATCGATGAGGCTGTGGATTCGATCCCTGGCTTCTCTCAGTGGGTTAAGGGTCTGGCGTTGCTGTGAGCTATGGTGTAGGTTGCAGACGCTGCTCAGATCTGGCGTGGCTGTTGCTGTGGTGTAGGCCGGCAGCTGTAGCTCTGATTCAACCCTTAGCCTGCGAACTTCCATATGCCGCAGGTGCTGCCCTAAAAAGCAAAAAAAAAAAAAAAAAAAAAAAAAAAAGGAAAGAGGAAACAAATATGACTAGCTTCCATGTGAATGCAGGTTTGATCCCCAGCCTCGATCAATGGGTTAAGGATCTGGCGTTGCTGTGGTGTAGGTTGCAGATGCGGTTGGGATCCTGCGTTGCTGTGGCTGTGCTGTAGGCCAACAGCTGCAGCTCCAATTCAACCCCTTGCATGGGAACCTCCATATGCCGCAGGTGAGGCCCTAAAAACAGACCAAAAAAAACAAAAAAAAAAAATCCACAAACTAGATCTACAAGTACTGGAAAGGAAAGACGTCTAAGAAATATTTTTAAATGAAAAAGATAGGAAAAAATGAAAAAGATAGGGAACTGCACTTAATATCATGTAATAACCTATAATGGAAAATAATTTTAAAAAGAATATATATTTATACATATATGTATGACTGAATCATTTTGCTGTACACCTGAAGTCAACACAACATTGTAAATCAACTGTGTTTCAATAAAAATGCTAAAAAAGGGAGTTCCCTTATGGTGCAGTGGGTTAGGGATAGCGTGTTGTCACTGCAGAGCCTCTGGTCACTGGTATGATGGGGACTGGATCCCTCAGCAACTTCCACACACTGAGGGTGAGGCCACAAAATAAAAACTAAAAGGTAATAGCGCTCACTCCATGCCTGGCTCTGTTCTAAGCTCTTTACGTGATTAATTAATTTGATGATCCTGACACACATCTCAGAGTCTGGGACTCCGATAAGGCCCATTTTGCAGAAGAAGAAACTGAGGTAAGGAGAGGTTAAAGGACTATTTGTTTTTTTTTTCTTTTTCTTTTACTTTTTCTTTTTACAGCCTTGCCTGCAGCGTATGGAAGTTCCTAGGCTAGGAGTGGAATCAGCCTACACCACAGCCACAGCCACTTGGGATCCGAGATACTGCAGCTCGCAGCAACGCCGGAACCTTAACCACTGCGCGAAGCCAGAAATCGAACCCGCATCCTCATGGATACTAGTTGGATTTGTTTCTGTTGCGCCACCATGGGAACTGCCCTAGTCAGGCTTTTTAAGCTGCTGAGCCAGAAAGGGAACTCCCAATGGGATTGCTTAGGTTGGAACACAGCGGCTGAGCTGCGATTTGAACAAAGTCCTTCCGGCTCCAGACTTCATGTGTGTAATTTTTTGTTTCCCCTGGAGGCCAGCAGAGAGAATGCTATCTGGGGCTACTTATGAGAATTTTTGGTGTGGAACTTCCTTGGAAGGATTCCCAGCCCGTTCTGTGGCTGTTCTGGGGCAGGAGTTGACTGTTCCCTGAACCCTCTCATTCAAAAGGACAAAAGGGGAGTTCCCTTCGTGGCTCAGTGGTTAACGAATCTGACTAAGAACCATGAGGTTGCGGGTTCGATCCCTGACCTTGCTCAGAGGGTTAAGGATCCAGCGTTGCCGTGAGCTGTGGTGACGGTTGCAGACACGGCTCGGATCCCGCGTTGCTGTGGCTGTGGCGAAGGCCGGCAGCTACAGTTCCTATTAGACCCCTAGCCTGGGAACCTCCATATGCCCCGCGGGTGCGGCTCTAGATAAAGGCTAAAAGTCAAAAAAAAAAAAGGACAAAAGGATTTTTTGGGGGGGCGGGGTGCCACAGCCGAGGCATGTGGAGGTTCCCAGGCTAGGGGTCAGATTGGAGCTGTAGCCAGCCTACACCACAGCAACAGTGACGCCAGATCCGAGCCGTGTCTGCGACCTACACCAGAGCTCACGGCAACGCTGGATCCTTAACCCACTGAGCAAGGCCAGGGATCAAACCCTCAATCTCATGGTTCCTAGTCAGATTGTTTCCGCTGCGCCACGATGGGAAGTCCCACAAAGGGATTTTTGTTTTAAATTTAGCAGCTCCTGACTTTTCCCGGGTCTGGTAGGTGCTCTGGGGAGGCCCCGCCCGACAAGCCTCTCGGAGCTGGGGATTCCCCTCGTTGTAGCTTCTTCCTGAAAACGCACTGGGGCAAGTGGCCGGTTGTCTCCATTTCCCTGGGACCCGGTTTTAGCCTGGAAAGTCCCTTGTCTGGAAACCCCCCCCCTTCCAGGCCTAGGCAAACCCCCGTGCTTGGTGGGGTGACCTGGAGCCTCCCTGCCAGGGCTGAACCCCGTCTGTGACCTCAGGCCTAAGGGGCATCACATGAAACTTCACAGTGGCCTGTGTGGCCTCTTTATTTTACCTTTTTTTTTCTGCCGTGGCACGAGGAAGATCCTGGGCCAGGAATCAAACCTGTGCCACTGTGGTAATCAGAGCACTGCAGTGACAATACTGGGTCCTTAACCCACTGAGCCACAGGGGAACTCCTGTGTGGCCTCTTCTTCCTTCAGGTGTCAAATAGGGCGCTGGCCCTGAGGCGGGAGATAGATGGACTCCAGGGTAGACATTTACAACCAGCCACCTGTTTATTCTTCAAGACAGAAATCACAACAGGAACGAGATAAATGACTGGAATTTGTCTTCTGCGGACACTTTAAACCATGGTACTGGCGGAGGCAGAAAGGAGCTAAGCGCTGCCTGGGCAAAAGATCGAGAGGTCACATACTTCCCATCCTCGGGGTCAGAAAGGGAGGGGACCCCAGGCCATAATAAGTCCAGCTAACCTTCCCACCATGCCTTGCTGCGGAATCCTGCTTGGCCAAAAGATGGGCGCGTAGGCTGGGGGGGGCCCGGGGTCCGGTCAGGTGTGAGAGAGCAAACGAGATCACTGGCCAAAGGAAAACAAAGACCTGGAAGACCTGCCTCATAGAACTGGTTCAAGTCACCTTTCCGGCGCGCTCCTCAGTCAGGGGGACCCCCGCGCCCTCGCTCCTCTTGTGTGTGTTACCGCTTTGCTTCTGCCTTCGGGAGACTGCTTCTCTGTGTGCTCTCCCACCTGCTGTGCTGCGTCTCTAACAATAAACTTGGTACTTGCTTTCATAATCTTTGCCTCCTTGAAACATTCTTGCTTTCAACGGGGCCAAGAATCAGGACAATTCTTCTTTGAGCCTCCAAGCGGCCAAGATTCCTAGTTTTCACACAGGCTGCCCAGGCTCTAATTCCTGAGCAGAGAATGAAGATTTTCTCTTCAAGCCATTACTCACTGCTGTCTCTCCAAAATCGGTTTCACTTTCAAAGAACCTTAGAGGGCTCCGAGAACCCTAGGGCTTACACAACATCCGGGCTGGGAAAATACAAGGTATTATTAGAATTTATTTATTTATTTGTCTTTCTAGGACCCGCAGCATATGGAGGTTCCCTGGCTAGGGATCAAATTGGAGCTGTAGCTGCCGGCCTACACCACAGCTCATGGCAATGTTGGATCCTTAACCCACTGGAGCAAGGCCAGGGATCAAACCCACATCCTCATGGATGCTAGCTGTGTTCGTTAACTGCTGAGCCACGACAGGAACTCCTAGAATTAATTAATTAATTAATTAATCAATTAATTTGATTTTTAGGGCCGCACCTGCAGTGTATGGGAGTCCCCAGGCTAGGGGTCGAATTAGAGCTGCAGCTGCAGCTGCCAGCCACAGCAATGCGGGATCCAAGCCATCTGCCACCTACACCACACACAACTCACGGCAACGCCAGATCCCCAACCCAATGAGCGAGGCCAGGGATGGAACCTGCATCCTCATGGATCCTAGTCAGGTTCATTAACCGCTGAGCTACAAAAGGAATTCCCTAGAGTTTATTATTATGACTAAGTTTATTACTACTATTATTAATCACCCCACCCGACACTTCCTGTCGGTCCCCCATGGGGTGGTGGATACAAGGTCCAGGTCCACCCTGCCCTCTGTGGCCTGGCTTCCAGGCCCAGCAGAGGCTGCCCAACCTCTCCCGAGCCGGCTATTGAAGAAGCTGGCACACTCGGTTTCCTGCTGTTGCTGTCCTGATGGCAAAGAGGAAGCTGAGGCCGGAAGGTCACGGCCAGTCCTTCCGTAGGGGGTGGGACAGTATCCTGGACCTAGACATGTCCCCAGATCATTCACTCAACCAGCTTTTTAGTATTTACTGGGTGCCAGGCACAATTCCAGGCACCAAGGACGCAGTGGAGAATCAGACAGAACCCTCCCGCCACCCCGCATGGACAGAGGCCTCCGGACCTCACCCCCGCGCTTTGTGGACTTGACATTCTAGAATGGAGGCAGGCATTTACATCAGTGCTCAGGAGTTCCCACTGTGGCTCAGCAGAAACAAACCCAACTAGAATTCATGAGGATGCGGTTTCTATCCCTGATCCTGCTCAGTGGGTTAAGGATCCGGCGTTTCATTGAGTTGTGGTGTAGGTGGCAGATGCAGCTCGGATCTGGCGTTGCTGTGGCTGTGGTGTAGGCTGGCAGCTGCAGCTCCGATTAGACCCCTAGCCTGGGAACTTCCATACTCCACAGACTCAGCCCTTAAAAAAAAAAAAAATTAAAATTAAATCAGTGCTGAAAGAAATCTCCAGTGAAATGTCAGGTTGTCATAAGAGCTGCTAAGAAAAATGGAGCAGGGGAAGGGGCCAGAGAGAAGGTTTTGCTGATTCAGAATGAGGAGCTTCTGGGGGAGAGGTGAGGGTTTATTTCTTGGCCTGGGTATTGGGGGTTTTTTGTTTTGTTTTCCTTTGGTTTTGGCCTCACCCTCGGCATATGGAAGTTCCTGGGCCAGGAATCGAACCCATGCCACAGCAGCGACCCAAGGCGCTGCAGTAACAACACTGGGTCCTCAGTCTGCTGCACCACAAGAGAACTCCTGGTTTATTACTGTCCTTTCTTTACCTTTTTTTTTTTTTTTTAGATGTAAACCCTTTATAAAAAAAATGTATTAAAGTATAGTTGACTTACAATGTTGTGTTAATTTGTACAGCAAAGTGTTCACCGATTCACATACACCTGTGCTTCTGACCAAGGGGCTATAATTCGGGGGTTCCCACAACCCCTTCTCAGGTCCAATAAGGTGCCATAAAGCCTCACAAAACTTGGAGAAACATTTATTTAGGTTTACCAGGTTTTCTTTTCTTTTTTTCTTTCTTCTTTTTTCTTTTTAGGGCTGCTCCATGGCATATGGAAGTTCCAAGGCTAGGGGTCAAATCAGGATACAGCTGTCAGCCTACACCGCAGCCACCGCAACGCCAGATTACCGTCTCTTTTGCGACCTACACCCCAGCTCAGGGCAATGCCGGACCCTTAAGCCACTGAGTGAGGCCAGGGATGGAATCTGCATTCTCACGGATACTAGACAGGTTTGTTACCACTGAGCCACAATGGGAACTCCAGGTTTACCAGCTTATTATAAGGATATTGTAGAGAAGATGAACAACCAGACGAAGAGGTACACAGGGCAAGATCTGAAGGGTCCCAAGGCGGGGAGCATCCGGCACACCCATCCCACCCCCAGCCGCACCCACAGCATATGGAAATTCCTGGGCCACGGATCACATCACTGCACAGCTGCAGCAACTTTGGATCCTTAACCCACCGAATCCTGGCTGGGGATCGAAAGAGCACCTCCACAGAGACAAGCCGGATCATTAACCCACTGCGAAAACCACTGCCTGGAATGGGGGAGTTTCTGATCCCACAGAATTAAGGTGAGCCAGCCTCCCAGGACATGTGTGTATTTCCCAACTTGAAAGCTCTCTAAGGGAGTTCCTGTTGTGGCTCAGTGGTCATGAACCCAACTAGTGTCCATGAGGACTCGGGTTCGATCCCTGGCCTCGCTCAGTGGGTTAAGGATCTGGTGTTGCTGTGAGCAGTGGTGTAGGTAGAAGACTCAGCTCAGATCTGGCGTGGCTGTGGCTGTGGCGTAGACCGGCAGCTACAGTTTCAATTAGACCCCTAGCCTGGGAACTTCCATATGCCGCCATGGGTGTGGCCCTAAAAAGACAAAAAAAAAAAGGAAAAGAAAAGAAAAAAAATGAAAGTTCTCTGAATCCTGTGGTTTGGAGATGGCATGGGGGCTCCATCACACTGGCACAATTGATGAAATCACTGGCCATTGGTGACTGAACTCAATCTCTAGTCCCTCCCCTCTCCCAAGATGTTAGGGTTTGGGGCTGAAAGTTCAGACCCTCTAATCACATGGTGGGTTCCTCTGGCAACCAACCCCTATTTTCCAAGAGCCACCTCATCAGCCTTGGCTCGGGTACAGTTGAACAGGCTTTTTAGGAAAAACAAAATATATTCTTCTCACCTTTGTCACTCAGGAAATTCCAAGGCTTTAGGAACTCTGAGCCAGGAACCTGGGACTAAAGCCAAAAATGATTAGAAATAACACTGCTGGGAGTTCCCATGGTAACTTGACGATTAACGAACCCGACTAGTGTCCATGAGGACTCAGGTTCGATCCCTGGCCTCGCTCAGTGGGTTAAGGATCCGGCATTGCCGTGAGCTGTGGTGTAGGTTGCAGACGTGGTTCAGATCCCGCGTTGCTGTGGCTGTGGTGTAGGCCGGCAGCTACAGCTCCGATTCAGCCTCGGAACCTCCATATGCCTTGGGTATGGCCCTGAAAAGAAAAAAGACCAAAAAAAAAAAAAAAAAACACATACACACAAAGCACAGGGAATGAAGACCAAATATACATTTCTGGTTAAATCGAAATATCACACATGGAAGGGCCAACTCCTTCAGATGAGAGTTTTCATGGGCTTAGGAGTTCCCGCTGTCGTGCAACAGGACTGGAGGCATCTCTGCAGCGCTGGGATGCAGGTTCAATCCCTGGCCCAGCACAGTGGGTTAAGGATCCTGTGTTCTCATGCTGCGGCTTAGGTCACAAGTGTGACTGGATCCGATCCCTGGCCTGGCAACTCCATACACCGCAGATCCAGCTGGGCCACAGCGGGAACCCCTCTCTTTCTTTCTCTCTTTTTTTCCCTGTTGCAAATTGTTCCCTTGTCAGCATGAATCACTCTTCATTCCCCAGTCCCCAAGTTCCCAGCATCCACTACCCTCCAGGTGCTAAGTCTCACACTGAATCTCCAAGCTTCCCTGTGAAGAACAGTCTGGTTTTCCCCATATTTTTTCAGCTTCAGAGATGAGTAGCCAGGTGCCCTTGGGCACAGCAGCTATGGCTCCAACTTGAGAAATAAATCTGGCTCTGTGCTTTTGTGAGTTGTGACCTGGGAAAGTTACTCCACCTCCGCTAAAGAAAAAAAATGATGTAGTTCCTGTTGCGGCTCAGAAGGTTAAGAACCTGACCAGTATCCATGAGGGTGTGGGTTCGATTCCTGGTCTCACTCAGTGGATTAAGGATCCGGTGTTGCCGAAAGCTCTGGTGTAGGTCGCAAATGCAGCTCGGATCTGGTGGCATAGGCCAGCGGCTACAGGTCCGATTAGACCCCACCACACCACAGCTGTGGTGTAGGCCAGTAGCTGCAGCTCCCATTCAACCCCTCGCCTGGGAACTTCCATAGCTTCAGGTGGGGCCCTGAAAAAAAAAAAGGAAATAAAGAAAAAAAGTATTCCAGAGTTCTCTGGTTGCACAGCTGGTTAAGGATCCAGCGTTGTCACTGCTGTGGCGTGGGTTTGATCCCTGGCCCAGGAACTTCTGCATGCCACAGGCACAGCCAGAAAAAAAAAGCAACAAAAAAACAAACCATTATTCTGACACTTGTTGAAAACAATAAGGAAGACCTTATTCTGGACTATTGCAATAGGGGGACTGCAATAGGGGAGAGAGTTGCACTCAACTCCAAATACTGCAAAGACAATGGGGGATTCCTAGCCAAAGAGCAGAGTGAGGGGTCTGTGGAGACATCAAGGATAGGCGGGATTTTTGCTAAACTGACATAACAGTATTCTTGCTAAAGAGAGGCCAAGGGGAGTCGTTGCTGTGGTGTAGTAGGTTTACAATCCGACTGCAGCAGCTTGGGTCACTGCAGAGGCACAGTGGGCTGAGGGATCTGGTTTTGCAGGTCACGGCTGTGCCTCTGTGGCTTGGTTCAATCTCTGGTCTGGGAACTTCCATATGCCTTGGGTTCTGCCTTTTTTTTTTTCCTTTTCTTTTCAGGGCCACACCCGCAGCATATGGAGGTTCCCAGGCTAGCGATCTAATTGGAGCTGCAGCCGCCAGCCTACACCACAGCCACAGCAACACATCTATGACTTACACCACAGCTCACGGCAACACCGGATCCTTAACCCACTGAGTGAGGCCAGGGATTGAACCCGCGACCTCATGGTTCTTGGATTCGTTTCCGCTGCGCCACGAAGGGAACTCCAGGTTTCGCCATTTAGGGAAAAAAAAAAAAAAAGACACCTGCTGAATAGCACAGGGAGCCATAGCCAATCACTTGTGATGGAACATGATGAAAGATAATATGAGAAAAAGAATGTATATATGTATACCTGGGTCACTTTATAGTAGTAATGGACAGAACATTTTAAATCAAGTATAATAAAAATTTAAAAAAAAGAGAGGCCAAGGATTTATACAGCAATGGTGGAGAATGAGGAACTTGATCAAATATCAAGGATTGCGGATAATTTAGAAGGATTCTTTGCTCAGACTGGACTGTGCAACCCAAAGGTAGGACTGGGTCAAGGCTGAGGGGTAGTCGGGAAAAGGGCTCAGAGGACTAAAATTTGGTCAAGGAGACAGTCTTCGTCGCTTCTCTGTATCTCAGTTCCTTTGTGGCTCGGCGGGTTAAAGACCCTTCATTGTCACTGCCGAGTCTCAGGTCACTGCTGTGGTGTGGATTTGCTCCACACCACATGCTGCAGGCGTGACCAAAAAAAAATTTTTTTTAATAAAATAAAATAGATAATATAAAAGAGAGAGAGAGAGAGCCCTCAGAGGACTACAGCTAGCATCAAATGAAACAATGTGTGTAAAAAGCTCGGCGCATAGCCTCCGTAAATGGCAGGGGCCTGCAACTGTTCAGGTGGGAGGTCCAAGCTGCTACCTAGAGAGCAAGGAGGCCTCAGAGGAAGGAGCTACAGGCGGTCAGAATAGGGATGTGAGCAGGTGGGCCGGAAATTCCTCTTGCAGAGGAAGACGGTCTCACTCTCAGAGCTGGGCTGGCCAGACAGGGAAGAGGCTGGATGGAATATAGGCCATACGGCAGGAGGGTTGTAGGACTGAATGGCAACCCGCCCTTGATCGCCTAAGTGAGGACCTAGACTTGCAACAGAATCACGTCCGGAAGCCTGACAGGTCCGCCACTGGGTTAAATAAAGTAGCTCAGCCTCGGTAAGACCTCGCTCCCCCTCCCGAGGCGGAGCGAAAATTGAAGCACGGGCCAATAGGAGCGCCACCCTTGCAGAGAAAGGGCGGAGTAGAACGGTGGCCAATGAATGTGCCTGTTTCAGGCAGCCAATCGGAGGCGGTGTCCCAGCTGCGATCAAGAGGCAGCGGCCCGGGGCTGTGGGGCGGGGTCCCGGGTTCCAGCCAGAGTTCCCGCTAAAGGGTGAGTCTAGACGGGGGCACGTGGGGGCGCGCCCGGGAGATCAGCAGGTATGATGCAGCCGGCGGGAGATCGGGGACAGACTACCCTTGGCAAGAGGTGGGTAGAAGCGCCCACACTGCCTAGAGACAGATCTGTGCCCAGTGAGTGCACATCGCCATTCCTGCCCCTACCAGCGGGCTTTGGAGGTTTCAATATTGGGGTGGGGGGGTGTACGTATCTTACCTAGATCCCATCTTCAAAGCTGGGTCTGGGCCCAGTGGTAACGAGGAAGAAGATGGGCACCCCCAAAGCCCTATCTCCAGGATCTTATTTCGAACGTTAATAATATAATAATATAGAACATTTATCGAGCGTTTATTGCATTCCAGGCCCTGTGCCGAGCTCTTCCCCTGCCCCACCTCATCGAATCCTCCCAACAACCCTTTGAGAGAGAGACTGTTATGTGCCCATTTTCCAAATGAGGAAACAGGCTCGGAAAGGATTCCTGACCATCGACATTGTGCTATTACAGCATTCTCTTGTTTCCCATCACTGTCTTAAATCAGTACCATCGGTGGAATCACCCAAAGCCCCTCCTGGAGATACTGGAGACCTCAGGGGGCCTGGGCCCTGGGCCTAGCTCTCAAAAAGTTCCAGACTGTCGGGGAGAGAGCTGAGCTCCGCCCCTCCTCCACTCAGGAAGCCAGTGGGGCCTGCAGGTCGCTCCTGCAGGAATCTTGGCTTGAAAGAGGCAAAAGGATTATGATGATCAAACCAATAATGACTTCATTCTTGTTTTTATCATATTTGTTATTTTTCATGCCTGTATCAAGGTACTGAACTATAACATGCAGAACAATGTTGAAAAGTCACAACCAGATTCATTTACAATGCCAGTGTTGCTATTGGGGTGTTTTTTTTGTCTTTTTTTAGGGCCACACCCACGTCATATGGAAGTTGCCAGGCTAGGCGTTGAATCACAGCTGTACCTGCCAGTCTCTGCCACAACCACAGCAACGCCAGCTGCACCTGTGACCTATTGCTGCCGCTCACGGCAACTCAGGATCCTTAACCCACTGAGTGAGGCCAGGGATCAAACCCGCATCCCCGTGGATACTGGCTGGGTTCTTAATCTGTTGAGCCACAATGGGAACTCATGCGATGCTAGTTAAAAAAAAGAAAAAAATAAGAAAAACTAACCGTAACTATAATAATCTGTTTCAGTTATACAATATAAAAAAACATGTAAGTTGTGAAAAAGAATGGATATGTGTATACCTGAATCGCTTTGCTGTATAGCAGAAATTAACACAACACTGTAAATCAACGGTACTTCAATAAAATTTAAAAAAATGGAAAGGAGTTCCTGCTGTGGCACAACAGTTTTAAGAATCTTACTATAGCAGCTCAGGCCCCTGGGGAGGTGCTGGTTTAATCCCCAGCATGGTGCAGTGGGTTAAAGGATCTGGTGTGGGCCACAGCTGTGGCTTAGATTCAGCCTCTGGCATGAGAATTTACATATGTGCAGCCATTAAAAATAATAATGGGGGAGGGCCTGGGAGTTTGGGGTTAGTAGATGCAAACCATTGCCTTTGGAATGGATAAGCAATGAAATTCTGCTGAATAGCACAGTGAACTATATCTGATCACTTGTGATGGAACCTGATGGAGGATAATGTGAAAAAAAGAATGTGTATGGGTATATGGCTGGGTTACTTTGCTGTGCAGCAAAAACTGACACAACATTGTAAATCCACTATAATTTTAAATTTTTTATTTTTATTTATTTATTTATTTATTTTTTGTCTTTTTGCCTTTATGTAGAGCCGCACCCGCGGCATATGGAGGTTCCCAGGCTAGGGGTCTAACAGGAGCTGTAGCCGCCGGCCTTCGCCACAGCCACAGCAATGCGGGATCCGAGCCGCGTCTGCAACCTACACCACAGCTCATGGCAACGCCGGATCCTTAACCCACTGAGCAAGACCAGGGATCGAACCCACAACCTCATGGTTCTTAGTTGGATTCGTTAACCACTGAGCCACAAAGGGAACTCCTAAATTTTTTAATAATTAAAAAAATAATACAAACATAAAAAATGAACAAAACCCATGTAAGTTGTTAAGAGCAGTAATCAAAATTGGTGAGGTGGAGGAGAATTAAAAGTGTAAAGTTGGAGTTCCTGTCGTGGCACAGCGGAAACGAATCTGACTAGGACCCATGAGGTTGCGGGTTCAATCCCTGGCCTCGCTCAGTGGGTTAAGGATCCTGCATTGCTGTGGCTGTGGTGTAGGCTGGCGGCTACAGCTCCTGTTAGACCACTAGCCTGGGAACATCCACATGCCGTGGGTGCGGCCCTAAAACAACAAAAAGACAAAAAAAAAAGTGTAAAGTTTACCAATTCTATTGAAGTGAAGCTGCTAGCTCAAAAATAGTGTGCTGTAAGTGTGAAGTATGTTAGGTAAGTCTCATAAAGTATCTTAACATTATAACATTAAACTTAGGGTAAATACAAGGGGAAAATGCTGTAGTAATTCCATCAAAATACAAAGAAAGACAGCAGGATGAGAAACAAGGAACGATGGATTCACAAAACAACCGAAATGGCAATAGTAAGTCATTCCCTGCAATATGGTAACAGTGGTGCATAATTCACTTATGACTCTAGTTTAAAAGTTTGAAGCTGGAGTTCCCTTTGTGGCACAGTGAAACAATCTGACTAGCATCCCTCAGCGACTGGCCTCACTTAGTGGGTTAAGGATCTGGCATTGCTGCAAGTTGAAGCATAGATCACAGATGCGGCTTGGATCCCACGTTGCTGTGGCTGTAGGTTTAGGCCGGCAGCTTCCAGCTTCGATTCAACCCCTAGCCTGGGAACTTCCATATGTCGCAGCTTCGGCCCTGAAAAGAAAAAAAGAAAAGAATGTGGAAACTTCACAACCATCTCTTCATGGCAACACTCTCAGCATCTCCATTTTCCAGATGGGGAAACTGAGGCCCAGCATGGCTTCCTGACTTGCCTGAGGTGACAAAGGATTCGCCCCCAGGTCCGTCTGACCACACCTGTCTGCCTGGTTATTTTGCAAAGGTGGGTTCAGAGCAGATTTTGGTGACTTTGTCCAATATGGGGGTTTGGTGGTGTTATTCTTCATAACTGGCCAGGTAGTAGGTGGGGGGGCATACCCCAACGCTCTCAACAGATGTGGAAACTGAGGCTCAGGGAGGAGGATTGGGGGAGTTCCCCGGTGGTTTGGCGGTTAAGGATCTGGCTTTTCACTGCTGTAGCTTTGGTTACTGCTATGGTGTGGGCTTGATCCCTGGCCCAGGAACTTTCGCATGATCCAGGCATGGCCAAAGTCGGGGGGAGGGAGCAGGGAATTGAGTGCCTCAATTTGTACAGGGAAGGGGATCCCGAATCTTTCCTCGGGCCTCGGGTCTGGATGGCTGGAAGGATGAGGTATTAAACGGTGCTCCGGGCTGAGGCCTGGGGACTAACAGGCTCTTCCTTCCCAGGCAAGTCAAGAGCATGCCTCTGTGCCATCGCGGAGCTACCACCAGGGGCAGGAAGCCCAGTGGGGATGGAGCCCAGCCCATGGCCACCACGGGAGGCCTGAAGGTGCTTCTCCACTGGGCTGGTCCTGGTGGCGGGGAGCCCTGGGTCACCTTCAATGAGGCCACACTGACGGCGGAAGAGGTCTGCATCCACATCGCACACAGAGTTGGTGAGTCAGAGGCTCTGGCCAGCGGGGTGGAACTGCCACCAATCTTCTGTCCTTTCGTTCAGCAGACATTGAGTGAGTACCTACTGTGTGCCAAGCCCAAAATGCTGCCTTTGTAAACTTCATTTTCTAGTAGGGGTCAGCAAGAAGCACAATGAGTAAGAGAACTGTAAAGGAGAACAGAGATGATGGCAAAAAATTAAAATCTTGAGGCGATAAGGGGAGGAGTCAAAGGGATATCTGGGGGAAGATGGTGCCAGACAGAGGGAACAGCCAGTGCAAAGGCCCTGAGTCAGGAACTTGCCAGCAACAGAGAAGGAGGCAGGTGTGGCTGGAGCCAGGTGAATGAAGTGGAGGCAGGAGTAGGTGAGGGCAAGGAGGTGACAGCGGTCGTGCAGGGCCTTCTGAGCCTCAGGGAGGACTTTGGATTTTTCTTCAAGTGAGCTGGAAGCCCTGGAGGACTGTGAGCTAAGGAGGAGCATGCTTGGACTCTGATGTCACAGACACTCTCTGGCTGCTTTGGCGGGAAGCAGACTCGGGGAGGGGGTGAGGGTGGGAACAGGGACAGCAGGGCGGAGGTGACTTCCAGGTAGATGATGATGGAAGAGAGGTCAGCCTGAGTCAGATCTTACAGTGCTGGAGGTCCCGTCGTGGCACAGCAGAAACGAGTCCGACTAGGAACCGTGAGGTTGTGGGTTCGATCCCTGGCCTCACTCTCGTTTATCAAGGAGCCACTGTTGCCATGAGCTGTGGTGTAGGTCACAGAAGTGGCTCAGATCCTGCGTTGCTGTGGCTGTGGTGTAGGCTGGCAGCTGTAGCTCTGATTCAACCCCTAGCCCGGCAACTTCCATATGCTGCAGGTGCAGCCCTAAAAAGCAAAACAAACAAACAAAAAAAACCCCACAAAGCACAACAAATCTTACAGTGCCTTCAACACCAGAGGGAGGGAGTTCCCATCCTGGCTCAGCAGAAACAACATGACTAGGATCCATGAGGTTGCGGGTTCGATCCCTGACCTCGCTCAGTGGGTTTAGGATGCAGTGTTGCCATGAGCTGTGGTGTAGGTCGCAGACGCGGCTCGGATCTGGCGTTTCTGGGGCTATGGCGTAGGAGAGCAGGTGTAGCCCCAATTCAACCCCTACCATGGGAACTCCAATGTGCAATACCCACGGCCCTAAAAAGGGGAAAAAAAGCCATCAGAGGGAGTAGTTTAGATTTAGACTTCTTCCTAGGAGCAGTAAGGAATGGTCGGGAGAGCCTGCAGTAGAGATGCTCAAAAGTCTAATTTCTTCCACCAAAGGAGGAGAAGGTCTCTCCAAGGGGAATTCGCTTATATGCCTCTTCCTCCAGGAAGTCCTCTCAATTAGATGGGGGCCTGCTGGTAGATTTCTGTAATATCTTGTACTTTCCCATCAGTGGCTGATTTTTTATTTTTTTATTTTTTTTGCCTCTACTGCGGTGTGTAGAAATTCCTGGTCTGGGATAGAACCCATGCCACAGCCATAACCCAAGCCACTGCAGTGACAACACTGGATCCCTATCCTGCTATGCCACAAGAGAACTCTTAATGGCTGATTCTTTCTTTTGCTTTTTTTTTTTTGTAGGGCTGCACTTGCGGCATATGGAAGTCCCCAGGCTAGGGGTCGAATCAGAGCTACAGCTGCTAGCCTACACCACAGCCATGCTGGATCCAAGCCACATCGGCAATCTACCCCACAGGTTGTGTCAACACCAGATCCTTAACCCATGGACTGAGGCCAGAGATCGAACCCGCATCCTCATGGATACTAGTCAGTTTGTAACCTGATGAGCCACGATGGGAATTCTTGATGGCTGATTCTTAAAGAAGTTGGACAGGTGGAGTTCCCAGGCAGCTCCAGTGCTGTCACTGCTACAGCTTGGGGCACTGCTGTGACGAGGTCTGGTCTCTGTCTCAGAACTTTCACACGCCACAAGTGTGGCAAAAAGTTAAAAAAAAAGATAAAAAGAAGTTGGACAGGTTTGTTAGGTGGTGTGAAACATATCTGGCAGAGGGCCCAGAAAACCTGATTGGTTTGAGGAAGCAAAAGACTTTAAGAGTAACTGGTGTATCAGTTTCAAGAATTTGGAAGGAGAACTAGGAATTGAAACTAGAGCATAGTTGTCTGGGTCCAGATCATGGTTATTCAGTGCTGAAGGTGCTGGGCCTTCTAAGGGGGCAGATGCGAGCCGTGGAAGGTTTAAGCCAGAGTGAAACAGATTGGTTCTTAAGGCAGTCATTTCACTGGGAGGCATGCTCCTTCTTTGAAGGGCAGCACACTTGGATGCAACAACTTTGGAGAGCAATTTGGCATCAGCCAACATGGTTGCAATGTACTTTCTCTGAGAGTACACAATTCCACACCTAGATGTGAACTCTACAGACACTCAACTCATGTGTTCCAGGGGATACACACAAGAATGTTCAGAGCTGCCTCATTTATCTTAGTGAAAAACAGAAAACCATTTCAAAGTCGATTGTCTACAGGAGAAATCACAAATCAGTTGCAGTATGGTTGGGCACTGGAATACTATACAGCCAGGAAAATGGAATTTGCCTAAAATTACACACCATGTGTGAAACTTACACCTATTGTAGCATAAAAAAGCAAATTGCAGAAGGATACTTATGGTATAATACCGCATTGAGTTTATAACATTCACGACTAGGTCATAGAAGTTGGGAAAACGATCAACCCTAGTTCAGGAGCGTGATTACGTCTTTATGGGAGGGAAAGGTGGTGGATGTAGGTGGGGGCTTCAGCTGTACTTGTAAAATTTTATTTTAGTTAATGGTTAGTCCTTGGGTGATTATAGATTATTCTGACAAGACTTTTATATACAATTTTTAAGTGATGTGTATAAAAAAGATGCTTGGGTGGCCAGCATGGAGAATGATAGCAAGTCTGGAGGCTGAACTAGGGCTGGATTTTAGACTTGAAGGAAGTGGGTGGATCCTAGAGAGATGGAGGATGCGGACAGAGCAGGACTTGGGACCAATCTGCTGGGGAAGGGGTGGGAGGAATTGAAGACAAGGATCAAATCCTGGCTTAAAGAACTGAGCAGAGGGGGGCGGGTTTGGGGATCTCAGATGAGATCTGTTTGGAACAAGGCACGTCTAAGGGCGCCTGAAATGTCTAGAGGGAGACAACCAAAGAGTAGTTGGAGATTTCTCTGGGGCTGGAGTTCAGAGAGAGACCAGGCAAAGTGCCATCAGTTTATAGAGTTGTGTTAGTCAGTTTATGGTAAGTTTTGCTGTAGTAATAAGCAGCTCCCCCAGATTCTTCTGGGTTAAGACTATGAAAATTTCGACATTCCCATTGTGGCTCAGTGGGTTAGAAATGCGACATAAGGGAGTTCCCGTCGTGGCACAGTGGTTAATGAATCCGATTAGGAACCATGAGGTTGCGGGTTCGATCCCTGGCCTTGCTCAGTGGGTTAAGGATCTGGCGTTGCCGTGAGCTGTGGTGTAGGTTGCAGACGTGGCTCGGATCTGGCGTTGCTGTGGCTCTGGCGTAGGGAGGCTACAGCTCCGATTGGACCCCTGGCCTGGGAACCTCCATATACCACAAGTGCGGCCCTAGAAAAGGCAAAAAAGACAAAAAAAAAAAAAAAATGCGACATAGTGTCTGTGAGGTTGGGGGTTCGATCCTTGGTGAGTTAAGAATCCAGCATTGCCAGCAGCTGCAGTGCAGGGCACAGATGTGGCTCAGATCTGTTATTACTGTGGCTGTGGCATAGGCCAGCAGCTGCAGTTGCGATTTGACCCCTAGTCTGGGAACTTCCATGTAGCCCTAAAAAGAAAAAAAAGAAGACAATGAAAATTTACAGAAAGTCTATTATAGGTCCGATGGCTCCCCTCTATCTTGTAACTTCAGCACCAGGCACAAGGGATCTCCAGCATCCCTGGGGCAGGGAAGGGGGCAGGAGGGTTTATTTCTAGGCCTAGAAAAGTGCACATTCCCTTCTGCCCACATCCCATTGGCCAGAAACCAGTCCAGTGCCCCCATCCTAGCTGCAAGGGAGCCTGGGAAATGGAGTCTTTCTGTGAGGCTACAGCATGGTCAACATATTGCATTGCCTTCTGTTGGCCTAGGGGAGGAGGCCCGGGGAGGGACTGTGAAGGGAGACAGTGGGTTTAGGGGTCCACAGGGCTAACAAGGTAGCAGACACCAACTCCTGACTCGTTTCTCCCCACCCAGGCATCAGTCCACTCTGCCTCAATCTCTTCGCCCTCTTTGACGCCCAGGCCCAGGTCTGGCTGCCTCCAAACCACATCTTGGATATCTCTGGAGACTCGAGCCTGACGCTGCACTTCCGCATGAGGTGGGTGAAGTCCCCTCGGGAGGCTTGTCCCCTTGTGTTCTGTCCCCTCCCGCTCTGGTCACCCCCTTCTGGGAGCTGCTCTGGTCACCCCCTTCTGGGAGCTGATCTGAATCCGTGCGAAGCCCCAACTGTGCCCTCACCCTTCCTGCAGGTTTTATTTCCGGAACTGGCACGGCATGAATCCCCAGGAGCCAGCTGTGTACCGCTGCGGGCCCCCCGGGACCGAGGCCTCCTCGGAACAGGCGGAGCAGGGGGTACAACTCCTGGACCCAGCCTCCTTTGAGTACCTCTTTGAGCAGGTGCGAGCGGGGCTAGGGGGCAGGGCCATTTGTGAGGAACCTGGGGGCAGTTGAGGAGTCCCCACTTACGTCCCAGTTCACCGTAGCTAATAGCACATGTTATCTGGGACCCTTTGGCTGCCTGAACCAAAGAACCTTGAGACTCAGGATTGCAGGGGGGAGGGTGCTGTGATCCATCAGTGATGTCTGTCACAGGCATAGGGTTGGACAGAGGAGGCTTCCATGCTGGGTCCTTCCCTTCCCCAGAGTGACCAGAAGCTGAGGAACGGACGGGTCCTCACGCGCCCTTCCCGCCTGCTTCCCGCATCCCCAGGGCAAGCATGAGTTTGTAAATGACGTGGCCGCGCTGTGGGAGCTGTCAAGCGAGGAGGAGATCCACCACTTTCAAAACGAGAGCCTGGGCATGGCCTTCCTGCACCTCTGCCAACTCGCCCTCCGCCACGGTGTCCCCCTTGAGAAGGTGGCCAAGAAGATCAGGTGTCTGGGAATGGGGCGGGGACACTGCATGGGTGGGTGGACATGGCCGGGCACCTGGGGGCCAGGGTGGACCTTGCATACCGCCATGCCTTCATTCATTGAACAAACATTTATCGAGCACTTACTGTATGCTGGTACTCGTTTTGGGTGTTGGAGACACAACACTGAACAAGGCACACAAAAATCCCTGCTGTCCTGGAACTCACGTCTGATGAAGGAGACAGGCAGTAAAAGAGTTCCCGTTGTGGCTCAGTGGGTTAAGAGCCCGACTGGTATCCATGAAGATGTGGGTTCAATCCCTGGCCTCGCTCAGTGAGTTAAGGATCTGGTGTTGCCGTGAGCTGTGGTGTAGGCCAGCAGCTACAGCTCCGATTTGACCCCTAGCCTGGGAATGTCCATGTGCCATGGGTGTGACCTTAAAAAGCTAAAAAATAAGTGGACTCTACTGGTGGGTAGGCGCAGGGTGGGAGAAGGGGTGAGGGGGAGGGCTCTGTGAGGAGCAGAGGAGCTTCCCGGAGCCGTGCCTTTTACTGATAATCATATTAATGCTCAAAACAATAGTGACTCCTCCAGTTATAATAATAGCCAACCCTCAGCGTTCCCTTGTGGCTCCACAGGTTAAAGAACCAGCATTGTCACTGCCGTGGCAGGGGTTTGATCCCTGGCCCAGGAACTTCTGCATGCAGCAGACCCCTAGCCTGGCCAAAAAGGAAGAAAAAAATAGTTTTTTTTTTTTTTTTTGCTTTTTTTGGCCGCACCCATGGCCTGTGGAGGTTCCCAGGCTAGGGGTCTAATTGGAGCTACAGCTGCTGGCCTACACCCCAGCCACAGCCACAGCCATGCAGGATCTGAGCTACATCTGTGACCTACACCATAGCTCACGGCAACGCCGGATCCTTAACCCACTGAGCGAGGCCAGGGATCGAAGCTGCAACCTCAGTGTTTCTAGTTGGATTTGTTGCCGCTGCACCACAGTGGGAACGCCAAGAAAAAAATGGTTAACCCCTGAATAATCCTTATTTTGTGCCAATCAATAGTCCTAATTCCCCCCTCGCCCTAGAAGCAGGCACTGTTTGATTCCATTTTACAGATGAAAAGACAGAGCCCTTTAGAGCTTAGGGAAATGGCCCAAGAGCTGGGATTTCAGCCCGGTGGCCTCCTCCAGAGTCCTGGGCCCAGCTGCCCAGTGCCGGCCCTTTATCACATTCTCTCCGCCGCAGCCTGCCTTTCCTCTAGCTGAGGCCGCGGAGGTTCAGAGAGGTTAAGCCGGCTGCCCCATGTCACCCAGCCCGGCCTGCAGCGCTGACCCCTGACCGGCCTCTCCCGGTGGTCCCCGCAGCTTCAAGGACTGCATCCCGCGCTCCTTCCGCCGGCAGATCCGGCAGCACAACGCTTTGACGCGGCTGCGCCTGCGGAGCATCTTCCGCAAGTTCCTGCGGGCCTTCCAGCCCGGCTGCCTCTCCCAGCAGGTCGTCATGGTGAAGTACCTGGCCACGCTCGAGCGCCTGGCGCCGCGCTTCGGCACGGAGCGGGCACCCGTCTGCCGCCTGCAGCTGCTGGCCCAGGCCGGGGGCGAACCCTGCTATATCCGGGACGGCGGGCAGGCCCCTCCAGACCCGGAGCCCGAGGTGGCTTCGGATCCCCCCACCCATGAGCTGCTGGTGTCAGGCACTGATGGCATCCAGTGGCGGCTGGTACAGGCAGAGGTGAGCCGGGTGCCTCTTCCGGCTGAGGTCCGGAGCAGCTGGGAGTGGCGGGTGCTTTTCCCCCACATGGTTCTCAGCGGGTGGCTTCCTCCTAGTCAGCTTTGGCCTTGGCCTCTGAGGGGACTGTGATGAAGGGGGTTTTCACCCACATGGCTCCGGGGTGTGTCTGTCTGTGCCCTGGGGCCTGTTTCTTGGGGAGTGTCCTCTGCCTTTCTGCCCCCCTGAGACCTGGTTTCTGGGGTCTCTATATCTGATTTCTGGGGAACCCCTATATCTGACATCTGAAATTGCAGCCCTGAAGTTCCAGCTTCTGGCAAGTGTATCTCTTCTTGGTGGGTCCCCTGTCCAGCCTGCGACACTGGGACTCATTGGGGTGGGATGCCTGACAGGTGACCAGGTCCCTTCAGCTTTCACCTCTCCCCAGCAGGAACATGCAGGGGGACTAAAGAGGCATAGCTCTGCTCCATTCCCCTGCCCCACATGCTGGTTTCCAGGGTCCCAGTGGTGGTGGTGATGGTGGCAGTGGTGGTGGCGGCAGCAGGAATCCCCACGCTGGCCATTCTGGGAAGAGAGCCAAGGCCCCAGACGGGGGCAGCCAGCCAGTGGACAGGCCTGGGGAGGCCCCATGGACCTACTTCTGCAACTTCCGGGACATCACCCACGTGGTGCTGAAAGAACGCCACGTCAGCATTCATTGTCAGGACAAGTGCCTGGTGGGGCCCGGGACTGGGGGCTGGGCTGGGGGGGCTGAGGGCGGCGGGGCGCCTCCGGCCTGCGACCCCTGTCTGACATCCCCCTTGGCCTGGGCCTGCAGGAGCTGACCCTGCCTTCCCGGGCCGCGGCCCTGTCCTTGGTGGCGCTGGTGGATGGCTACTTCCGCCTGACAACTGACTCGAGCCACTACCTGTGTCACGAGGTGGCTCCTCCTCGGCTGGTGATGAGCATCCAGGATGGTATCCACGGACCCCTGCTGTGAGTGCCCAGAAGGGCCGGTGGGCAGTGCAGGCCCGGGCGGTGGCAGTTGCCACCCGGACTGTGAGCCCTAGGGATGGTGGGGTTTGAACGAGGTGTGTGCGCATTTGTGTCTCAGTGTGTGCATGTGTGTCTTAGGCTGCAAAGGCATGTGTGTTCACCCGCATGTGTGAATGCACATGCATGTGCACTCGTGTCTTAGGGTGTACGCCTTAGTGTGTGTTTGCTTATGTGTGCATGCATGTACGCGTGCAAGGATTACTCACGCTGCATCTTGCCCACGTTCAGGTCAGTGGATTCTCATGTGGGTGCACGTGTGTGTGTGCATGCACATGGATGCATGCACATGTGAATGTGCATTCACGTGTGCGCACACGTGTGTACACAGTCCATTTGGCAGGCAGCTGCACCACCGCTCCAGTGACTGCATTTGAAATTGTCAGTGCATGTTTTCACACGTGACAGGACTGGTGGCTTTTGCGGGGCTGTGTGTTGCCCAAATGCCCGTGGCCGTTCAGATATACACGTAGCTGTTTACACTGCTGCAGGTGTGTGTCTGTCCTGGTAACTGTGGATCACTGAGCGAATTTCCCGCTTGGTCGTGTGGGGCTGAGAGTGAAGTGTCACAGCTTATGTAGTCACCAGGTGTGCCTGTGGCCGTCCTGTATGCTGCTCGGTTGGGATTTGTGACTATCACCTTGTCTGGTGTTGGCCCTGTGCCTGGGTATCTATCCCCTGTCCTACCTGTGACACTGGGACTGGCCCCTGGGGATGTCTTAAGAGGCCTGACCCCTTTGGTGTAGCCTAGTTTCTACACCAGAAGAGGATTATGTGGTCATTTCACTTCTCAAGGGCTTTGGCCGTGCCATGTCACAGTTGTACGGGGGGGAGGCTGGGGTGGGGGCAGGTGGCTGTGGGCAGCGCCGGCATGTACCTTAGTCCGTCCGGGCTGCTCTAACAGAATACCAGTGACTGGGTGGCTTAGAAACCACGGACATTTATTTCTCACAGTTCTGCAGATTAGAAGTCCAAGTTCAAGGTGCTGGAAGGTCCAGTGTCTGATAAGAGCTCCACTTCCTGGTTCACAGCCTCAAGTTCAGTCTTCTGGCTGTGTCCTCGTGTTGTAGAAGAGGTCCATTTCCTAAGGCACCGATTCCATTCGTGAGGGCCCCGCCCTCATGACTTCATCATCCCCCAAGGTCCATCTTCTAACGCCACCTCCTTGGGGGTCAGGGCTTCAACACAGGAATTTTAGGAGGACACAGACATTGAGTCTATGGCCACATGTGAGCCACCACATGTGTGGCTGTTGGGACCTATGTCATCTCGTAGTTCCTGTTTTTGCTTATGACAGTTGTCACCTCTGGGTCTAGAGGGCCAGTGCCTCTGTGCTGCCATGTTACACTGGGTAAGCAGCTGTGTCTGTGATCATTGTCCTTGTGGTGTGTAACAGATCATGCATTGTGTGTCACCCTGTGAGTGGCTGTGTCTGTGGCTGGGTGTGTGCCCATCTGATGGCTGTTTCCTGTCTGGGTGTGTATGTCACCTTATCAGCCTCCGTGGCTGGCAGTTGTTACACAGCTTGTGTGCCTGTTCTGGTAACTGTGTGTGTGTGTTCAGACTGTGTCACCAGATGAGCTGTGTCTGACATTTATTCTAGCTGGGAGTGTGCCCTGCTGGGCAGGGTTTTTTTTCTATTGTTTGTTGTTTGTTTTCTTTTGTTTTTTTAGGGCCACACCCGTGGCATATGGAAGTTCCCAGACTAGGGATCAAATAGGAGCTGCAGCTGCCAGCTGCACCACAGCCACAGCAATGCCAGATCTGAGCCATGTCTGCAACTCACACCGCAGCTCACGACAACGCTGGATCCCCGACCCACTGAGCGAGGCCAGGGATTGAACCCACATCCTCATGGGTCCTAGTTGGGTTCATTATCTGCTGAGTGACAAAGGGAACTCCACAACCTAATTTTAGAGCATTTCCCACACCACCCGTCCACCCCTCCCCACCAACCTGTCCCCTTTGGAAACCATAAGTTTTTCAAAGAGTGTGAGTCTGTTTCTGTTCTGCAAAAAAGTTATTTGTATCCTTTTCTTAGATTCCACATGTAAGTGATGTCATCGGAAGTTGGTGTCTCACTGTCTGACTTACCTCACTTAGTATGATAATTTCTAGGTCCATTCATGTTGCTGCAAATGCAACATGAATTTTTTATGGCCAAGTAATATTCCATTGTATACAGGTACCACATCTTCTTTCTTTACTCCTCTGTTGATGGACATTTAGGTTGCCTCCATGTCTTGGCTACTGTATATAGTGCTGCAGTGAATATTGAGGTCAATGAATCTTTTCAAGTCCTGGTTTCCTGGGCAGGTTTTGTGAGGTTTTGTTTGTTTTTATTTTTGTTTTTTGCTTCTGATGGCTGCTCCTGTGGCGTATAGAAGTTCCCAGGCTAAGAGCTGAATTGGAGCTGTAGTTTCTAGCCACAGCCACAGCAATGCTATATCCAAGTCACATCTGCAGCCCACCCCACAGCTCATGGCAGCACCGGATCCTTAACCCACTGAGCGGGGGTAGGGATTGAACCCGATCCCTCATGGATACTAGTCGGGCTCATTAATGCTGAGCCACAACAGGAACTCCATGTGGTGTGGGTTTGATCTATGGTCCTAGAACTTCCACATGCCCCAGGCTCGACCAAAAAACGAAAATAAAACGAAAAACCAAAAAACAGCAGAGCTTCCTTGCCTGCCCACTTGCATCTCTCACAAGCATCCTCTTAATAAATCTATTTCTTGCCTATCAAAAAAAAAAAAAGTTCTCATTTGGTGCAGTGAGTTAAGAATATGACGGCAAAAAGAAAAAAAATTAAAATTAAACTAACAACAGCAACAAAAGAATCCATCTGCAGCCACTCTGAAAGCTGTGGAGGTGCAGGTTCGATGCCTGGCCAGGTCTAGTGGGTTAAAGGATCTGGCGTTAACGCTGCTGTGTTATAGGTCACACTGCAGCTCAGATTCAGTTCCTGGCCCAGGAACTTCCATATGCTACAGGTGCAGCCATTTAAAAAAAATAATAATCTGAACTGTGCAGAAACACTGTACTCTGGTCAGTATATTTGTTTCTCCCAGGGGTACAGGTTAATTCTGGAACTGCTGTTTACTAGCATTGAACAAACAGTACATATGTTGTAGCTACTGACAACCAGTTTTCATGCAGTTGAAGAAGGAAGTTACAAATAAGCAAGGTGGTGCTGGATGGGGTTATCATCGGGAAATGTTTATTTTACTAGTTAAATATGAAAGTAAGTATTGGAGTTCCCATTGTGGTGCAGCGGAAATGAATCCGACTAGGAACCATGAGGTTGCGGGTTTGATTCCCGGCCTCGCTCCGTGGGTTAAGGAGCCGGCGTTGCCGTGAGCTGTGGTGTAGGTCGCAGAGGCAGCTTGGATCCTGCGTTGCTGTGGCTGTGGCGTAGGCCGGCAGCTGTAGCTCCGATTGATTAGACCCCCAGCCTGGGAACCGCCACATGCTGTGGGTGCGGCCCTAAAAAGCAAAAAAAAAAAAAAAAGGGGGGGGAGAAAGAAAATAAGTATTGGTCTGAGTGTACAGACGGATTAGTACACACACAGTTCCCAGCTCTGAGGGTGTCCCTTTGTCCCCTCCCAACCCACCCAGGGAGCCCTTCGTGCTGGCCAAGCTGCGGCCAGAGGACGGTCTCTACCTCATTCACTGGAGCACCAGCCACCTCAACCGCCTCATCCTCACGGTGGCCCAGCGCGACCAGGTGGGCCTGGGGCGGGGGTCCTGGGCTGGGGCTGGGCGTGCTCCCTGCCTGGACCCCTGCTCACCGCGCCCACCCCCTGCCACCCACCCCAGGCACCTGGCACGAAGGGCTTGCGCCTGCGGAAGTTCCCCATAGAGCTGCAGGCCGAGAGCGTCAGGCTGGAGGGCTGGGGCCGGGCCTTCGCCAGCGTGCGGGAGCTGCGGGCTGCCCTGCAGGGCTGCTGTCTCCGCGCCGGCGACGACTGCTTTGCCCTGGACCGCTGCTGCCTGCCGAGGCCAGGAGGTACCAGGATGGGGTGGGGGTGTCCACGGGGTGGGGGTGGGGGGCCCTCTCCCCTCTGTGCCAGGCCTCGGTGACAGCTTCCGCCCCCAGAGATCTCCAACCTCATCATCACTCGGGGACCTCAGACGTGCACCAGGCCCCTCAACCTCAGCCATCTCAGCTTCCACCGGGTCTGCCAGGAAGACATCACCCAGGTGTGTGGGTGGGGTGGGGGTGTGGGGCCTCTGGGGTGCGGCACCAGGGAGGCAGCCTAGAACCACTGTCACGGAGATGTTCCCCACCACGTCCCCCCACCCCCACCCCCGCAGCTGTCCCACTTGGGCCAGGGCACGAGGACCAACGTGTACGAGGGCCTCTTGCGAGTGGGTGGCCGAGGCCCCGAGGAGGACAAGGTGGATGGCGGGGACCCCCCCACGGCCAGTGGGGACCCTGGGCAGGAGCTGCGAGTGGTACTCAAGGTGCTAGACCCCAGTCACCATGACATCGCCCTGGTGAGTGAACGCAGCGGGGGGGGCGCGGGAGCAGGATGAAGGGCTCTGCGGCCACCTGACCCGCCCTGTCCCCACAGGCCTTCTACGAGACGGCCAGCCTCATGAGCCAGGTCTCCCACGTGCACCTTGTGTTCGTTCACGGAGTCTATGTGCACGGCGCTGAGAGTGAGTGTGCCCCCCTCCTGCCGGCCCCCTCCCGCCCCGTTACAGCCCAGCCCCACTTGACATACATCCTTCTTCTTCTTCGTTTTTTTTTTTTTTTTTTTTTCTCTGACCGCACTGGCGGCCTGCGGAAGTTCCTGGACCAGGGATCCACCACAGCAGTGACGAGGCTGGATCCTTAACCCGCTGAGCCACCATACATCCATATCCGTCATTGACCTTACATCCATATCCCTGACTGCACACGGACGCTCGACCTGCACCCTGACCCCTGACTGCAGCCCCCAGTCTGCGCCCATCTGACTCTCACCTGTACCCCGAGCACACCCTGACCCTTACCGGCACTCTGACCCCTGGCCACACCGCCACGGTCCCCCACCCGAGCTCTGTCCCAGGCTCCAGCTCCCACCCGAACACCTCTACAGCCCCGCCCCTGTGTACCCTCTGTCCGCGTCAACACTGTGACCACGTGGACCCCAGCTTTGGTGGCCGCCCCAGTCCTCCCGGACCTCAGTCCCTGCTCCACCCCCACCCTGGCTCTGCCGTGTACCTCATAGCTCCTTGTACAGGGCGACAGTGGTCAACGCCTGACCCACCGACTGCCTTCAACCCCACACGTCCATCGCTCCTGCTTTCCCCCCAACACTGGCCTACCTGCCGACCCTGCACACACCCCGCTCCCTGTGGGATCCAAACATCGCTCGCCCCCCCATCTGGAGCTCCACTCGCCTGCACCCACCCCCAGTTCCCCAGTCCCATCATTACCTTGTCACTTGCTGGTGGCCTGCTCTGTGCCACGGCCCCCCTCTTGCCTAAATGCCGCCATGCTTCTTGGCCTCACCCCACACCTGCCTCGGCCTGCCCTCTGGCCCGAGTTTCTCCTCCCCCAGAGCCCCGACCGACCCCCTGCCCACCTACAGTCCCAGCCCCCTGGTGCCTGGGAGGGTGGGTGGGTGGGCAGCGGCTGCAGCGGCTGGGCCTTTGCAGACATCATGGTGACGGAGTACGTGGAGCACGGGCCACTGGACGTGTGGCTGCGGCGGGAGAGGGGCCACGTGCCTCTGGCCTGGAAGTTGGCAGTGGCCCAGCAGCTGGCCAGCGCCCTCAGCTACCTGGTGCGTGGCCTGTGGGCAGGGCCTGGGGCAGTGGGAAGGGCCAGGGCAGCCCCCGCCTTGGGTATGGAGGCCTGGACACATCCATCCACAGGCTAGCCTGGGAAGATCTTCCCATGAGCCTCCTTGGCTCACACACCCCTACGGCTCCCACCTTCCCCCAGAGCACCTAACTCCTTCACTTGGCATCCAGGGCCCTGTGGGAGTCCCCTCTGCCACTCTTACCATTCATCCCCAGCCCCTCCTGGTCCAGTCACCCCCGTTTCCAGAACATTCCCTGTGTGCCCGGTTCTGCCCTAGGTCCTGGGGACCCAAGAGAGAACAAAACAAACAGAAGTCTGTCCTTGGGGAGCTGGCATTTTAGTCGGGAAGGGCAAATGAGAAATAATAATTAAGGACATTCTATAACATGCCGGGAAGTAGTGGAGTTCCCTGGTAGCCTAGCGGTTAAGGACCTGATGTCATGCTGTGGCTCCTTGTCACTGCTGTGGCTTGGGTTCAATCCTTGGTCCCGGGAACTTCGGCATGCCATGCGCATGGCCAAAAAAAAGTCAGCAAGTAGCAAGAACTGTGGGGAAAGAAGCAGAAGTGGAGGTGAGGATTTGCCACAGTTTGGGGAAGAGGTGAAGTCGTAAGTAGGTGGGTTCGGGCACACCTGACAAAGGTGACCTGAAAGTGTGGTAGGAGCTGTACGCGCACATCTGGGAGAAGTGCATTCCGGGCAGAGGGAACAGCCAGTGCAAAGGCGCTGCGGAAGGAACATGCCCAGCGTGGGTCTGAAGAGAGCAGTGGGGTCCTCTGGCCTTTTGCCCCTGGCTAAGAGCCTTGGCCACCAGTGCTGGGAAAGCAGGAAGCACCCACTGGGTACCCAGTGCCGCCTTGTCACTGTGACAGTGCACTGGGATCTCCATAATGACCATGAGTGTCTTTTTCACATGGGCTGTCCCTGTGGGGACCAAGTGGGACGGGGGATGCGTACAGCCCTGGGTGGCCACGCCCCCTTTTATACCCTCCCCCTCCCCCCAGGAAGACAAGAGTCTGGTTCATGGCAACGTCTGTGGCCGGAACATCCTGCTGGCACGGCTGGGGCAGGCGGAGGGCACCAGCCCCTTCATCAAGCTGAGCGACCCCGGTGTGGGCCTGAACGCCCTCTCCAGGGAGGGTGAGGATCGGGATGGGACTGGGCACGGGGGTGGGCTGCCCCCGCTTATTTTACTTTGGTGACCTCCGAACCTGGTCCCCCAGAGCGAGTTGAGCGGATCCCCTGGACAGCCCCAGAGTGCCTGTCCGGTGGAGCTAGCAGCCTCAGCACTGCAGCAGACAAGTGGGGCTTTGGTGCCACCCTCCTGGAGATCTGCTTTGACGGGGAGGCCCCGCTGCAGGGCCGCGGCCCCTCTGAGGTATGTCTGGGGACCCCTGGGCCCTTCCCACAAGGGGGTCTGGCACCTCCCAGGTGTCTAGAGAGTGCATTCAGGGTCCAGAACTGCCGCCCCTCTGCCTGTGTGGGCTCACACATGTCGCCTCATCTCTCTGGGGCTCTGTCTGGTCATCTGTCAATTTCGGTGAACTGTAGTCCTGACCCCCTAAGGCCGTCGTGGCACACGGCACATCAGCCACGTGCTTCAGTTTTAGGCAGTGACCAGAGGAGCCATGAAAGCACAGGCTGTCGGGAGGAGGGGGTCCCAGAGGGAATGCCCCTGAGCCAGCTAACAGGTGGGGCAAGGCTTCCCAGAGGCGGTTTTAACCTAAGTGCAGAAATACAGAATTCCTGCTGTGGCACAACAGGCTTGGCAGTGTCCCTGCGGTGCCAAGCCTGCAGGTTCAGTCCTCAGCCTGGCACAGTGGGTTAAATGATCAGGCAGTGCTGCAGCTGTGGTGAGGTTACAGCTGCGGCTCAGATCTGATCTCTGGCCCAAGAACTCCATGTGCCGCGGGGTGGCCAAAAAAGGAAAAGTACAAAATAGGAAATACCAGTGTTCCAGGCTAGGAAGGGCAGCCTAGGTAGAGGGCACAGCCAGTGCCAAAGCCCCAAGGAGGCTTTGGTGCATTCAGGGAGCTGCAGTTTGTAGGGACTTCCTGGGGGCAGAGCTGGGCGGCAGCCAGGGCAGGAAGGGCCAAGTGTGAGATGCTCCAGCACAGCCCAGTCTGCTCGGCTTGGCTTCAAGTCCTGACTCTACAGGTGTGGGCGTGTCTGCGCCCCTTTGCTGAGGTTCAGTTGTCTTATCTATAAAGTGGGAACAACAAGAACAAGGAACCTGGCTGGTCTGGCCCTGCTGTTCTGTGGCTCTCACTCTGCCTTTGGGGGGAGCACCGACTGCTTCTGACTGTCCCAACAGAAAGAGCGCTTCTACCAGAAACAGCACAAACTGCCTGAGCCTTCGTGCCCAGAGTTGGCTACACTCACCAGCCAGTGCCTGACCTATGAGCCAGCCCAGCGGCCATCCTTCCGTACCATCCTGCGTGACCTCACTCAGCTGCAGCCCCAAAGTGAGCACTTCTCCAGGGCTGGGAGGGAGGAGGGAGAGGGGCCGGGATCCTTGCTGACACAGGTGTGGTTCACCCAAGTCTCTGTACAGAGGTTTGGGGTCTGTGCCGGTTTCTAATTCACTTAAGCTGGGGGGAACGGGTGCCGGGAGCTCACCTTAATGTTTTGCTTGGAGAAGCCCACAACTTCTTTGGATGAATTAGACCCTGGCAACTTTTTTCGTTACTAAGGAAAAGCTTGTGCCTTTTACCTGATCTCAGAACATTCCAGGTATCCGTTTTGTTGCAGCCAACTCTGCATTTTGGACAAGAAATGGAATTTTCCAGCTCTTGTTAAAAAAAAAAAAAAAAAAAACAGCTTACCTCTGGAATTGGATGGGGGATAGTAGTCACTGGCTTTCTCTGACAGGCCAAGTGTGGGCCTGTTGGGGAAAGGGCTCGGGTCAGGACTCATCCACCGTGACTTTTCCAGATCTCGTTGATGTCTTGTCTGTGAACCGGGACTTGCCGGCATCAGATCCCACCGTTTTCCACAAGCGCTATTTGAAAAAGATCCGGGATCTGGGCGAGGTGAGGGTGGGGCCTAGAGAACCAGGGGCGGGGCCTGGAGGACGGAGTTGGCGGAGTGGGGCGTGCTTTAGAAAGCTCAGCCCTCAGCTTCTAGGGAGGCCCTGGGAACTTGAAAGGTAGGCCTGGGCTCCAAGGGGATCCATCAACTTGGAGTAGATAGGACCTAGGGCTTTCTGAACAGAGATGCCTGCAGGTGGGACCTGGGGGGCGGGGTATGGCGGGGGAGGACTGACCTTCCTGTACGCTCTGGCCAGGGTCACTTTGGGAAGGTCAGTTTGTACTGCTATGACCCGACCAACGATGGCACTGGCGAGATGGTGGCGGTGAAGGCCCTCAAGGCCGGCTGCGGTTCCCAGCTGCGCACCGGCTGGAGGCGAGAGATCGACATCCTGCGCACGCTCTACCATGAACACATCGTCAAGTACAAGGGCTGCTGCGAGGACCAAGGTGCGCGGGGCCTAAGGAGGTGGTGGGCGGGTATGGAGCGTGGATGTGGTCTGTGGGGCGGGGCCAGGAGGACCTGGCCAATTGGAGCCTCCCGGTTCCAGGCTGGAGGGCGGAGTGTATTCACCCGGGTGGGCGGGGCTGGGTCTTCTTTCCGTCTGGCGGGTGCTCTGCAGGTGCCAGGATGGGCTGGAGCTCCCTTGCCTGGAGATGTGTTGGGGTGGATCCGCCCCACGTAAGAACTGGGCCGAGTGTGGACGGATCTTGGCTTTCCCTCTTCACCTTGGGATAGAGGGTCGCAGGGGTCAGGGTGGGCAGTCCGTGGCCCAGGCCTCTACCGCCCTTACCGGCCGCCCCTCTCCCTTGTCAGGCGAGAAGTCGGTGCAGCTGGTCATGGAGTACGTGCCTCTGGGCAGCCTCCGAGACTACTTGCCCCGGCACAGTGTCGGCCTGGCCCAGCTGCTGCTCTTCGCCCAGCAAATCTGCGAGGTCGGCCGGTCCGCCCCTGCTCCCAGACCCTCCTCTTCGGCCTGGCCTGAGCTTCCTATCCCCTCGGCTCGCCCGGCCCCGCCCCTGGGCCAGCTGCCCTCCTTCCTTGTCCTTTCGGCGGATCACTTGGCCACTCCCCTGCCGGTCCCGCCCCCAACCCGCCTAGTTTCCTCTGCAGATCTGGCTGAGCCCGGCAGCACCAAGCCTCGCAATTCGCAATTCGCCGGCCTCCTGCCAGGGAGCGCGTGTGTGGCCCCGCCTCTGCTGTCCGGCCCTGCTCCCTTTTGCCCAGCCCCAGCTGCCATCCTGCCCGCTCTGGCGCCCAGTCCCCGCAAGCCTGACTTGACTGTCCCCCAGTCATCTTGGTCACGGCCTGCCCCCGCTGATCCTGACTCGCCCCGCCCCCAGGGTATGGCCTACCTGCACGCCCAGCACTACGTGCACCGAGACCTGGCTGCCCGCAACGTGCTGCTGGACAACAACAGGCTGGTCAAGATCGGGGACTTCGGCCTAGCCAAGGCCGTGCCCGAAGGCCACGAGTACTACTGCGTGCGCGAGGATGGGGACAGCCCCGTGTTCTGGTGATCAGGCGGGACCCAGCTGGAGGCGGGTGCCAGGGTCACCTGGAGCAGATAGGGTGGAAATGACGGATGCTGGGGTCTCAGACGGAAGGGCCTAGTTCCAGCAACACTGTATTCCCCCCCTCTTAAGGGTGGGGCACTAACTGGGGCCAGAGGGCTTCTGAGCCCCAGGTAAGGACTCCAACCTGGTCTAGCCCAAGGCCTGAGTGCCCTTTCTCCCCAGGTATGCCCCAGAGTGCCTGAAGGAGTGTAAGTTCTACTATGCCTCCGACGTCTGGTCTTTTGGGGTCACCATGTATGAGCTGCTGACCTACTGTGATTCCAGCCAGAGCCCCCCCTCGGTGAGAGCCAAGCCCACACCCCCACCCCATGGTAGAAGGATTAGCGAGTTCCCAACTCCCCCACTCAGCAAGCATTTAACCCGTCTGAGCCTCATAGTCCCGTTCTGTAAAGTGGGCCACTTACACTGCAGAGGGCTTTGACTGTGACAGAAACCCGCTCAAACAGGAACAGCTAATTCCACCGTTCACAAACTCCAGGAGGACACTGGGGAAGGTCTTCATGTAGACCTTTGAAAGTCATCAGCAGTCGCATTTTCTCCAGCTCTGCAGTTCTCCGTGGTAGCATGTCTCAATCAGTTCTTACCTCTGCTGTGGAAACAGTGCCCACCCCCAGGCCCACCATCCCCCCAGCCTAAGGGACAAGGGTTCTTTTTCCAGCATAAATCAGGACTCTCTCTCTGACTGGCCCAGCCTGACTCAGTTGCCCTCCAGGGAGCCAATTACTGTGTAGCCCTGCCGGGCGGGGGAGCCTAAAGTGTATTAAGGATTTATTCCCAAAGCCGATCAGAAGGCCTTTAGAAAAGGGAATTTTTTTGGGTTTTTTTTTTTTTTTTTTTTTTTGCTTTTTAGGACCACACCGTGACACACCGTTCCCAGGCCAGCGGTCGAATCACAGCCACAGCAACATCAGATCCAAGCTTCATCTGCGACCTACACCACAGTTCACAGCAGCGCCAGGTCCTTAACCCACTGAGCAAGGTCAGAGATCGAGTCTCATGGTTCCCAGATTCGTTTCTGCTGTGCCACAATGGGAACTCCTGGGAAAAAAATTCTGAACAGGCAAAAACAGCTTACTGGGAAGCTTAATAATAACAGCAGAGGAGTTCCCGCTGTGGTGCAGCGGTATAGCAGTGTCCAGGTCCCATCCTCAGCCAGCCTGGCTGGGGGTTAAGAATCCAGTGCCAACGGGCAGCCAAAAAAGAAAAGAATAATAATAGTAACAGCAGGAGTTCCCGTTGTGGTGCAGTGGAAATGAATCTGACTAGTAACCATGAGGTTGCGGGTTCGATCCCTGGCCTTGCTCCGTGGGTTAAGGATCTGTTGTTGTGTGAGCTGTGGTGTAGGTTGCAGACCCGGCTAGGATCCTTCGTTGCTGTGGCTGTGGCGTAGGCCGGCAGCTCTAGTTCAGATTCGACCCCTAGCCTGGGAACCTCCATATGCCGCGGGTACGGCCCTAAAAAGCAATAAAATAAAATTAAAATTAAATAAAATAAAAATAATAGTAACAGCAAATACCTAATTCGGGATTACTCTATCGATGTTGGTTCATCTTACCTTCACAGCCGTGGCCCCAGGTGGTAGAGGTTTACACCCATTTTACAGATGAGCAATCTGAGGCGGGAGAGGCAAAGTCAAGTCGAGAGTCACACAGCTGGCAGTGGTAGAGGTGACGAGAAGCCCTGCATTCCAGCTCCGGGCTCCTGACCTCTACCTCGGCGGCCCTGCCTCTTGAAAAGAGCTTGTCTTGTTTCTTCCGTAGAAATTCATCGAGCTCATAGGCCTCACCCAGGGCCAGATGACGGTGCTGAGGCTCACTGAGCTGCTGGAACAGGGGGAGCGGCTGCCCCAGCCAGAGAAGTGTCCGCATGAGGTGAGCCCCTCCCTTTGTCCCCTGCTCTCGCCGTTGGACCAGGAGCAGAGCAGAGGCCACAGCCTCCGTTTTTCCCTCCCCAGATCTATCGCCTCATGAAGAACTGCTGGGAGGCAAAGGCCTCCTTCCGCCCCACCTTCCAGAACCTCATCCCTATCCTGAAAACGGTCCAGGAGAAGTACCAAGGCCAGGCGCCCTCAGTGTTCAGTGTCTGCTGAAGCCTGCCTGCAGCTCAGGTCGGAGCCGACAGCACGCGGAGCGGCCTCCCCCCGACTCCCCGCCCGCAGGGGAGCCCACGAAGGGGAGGTCAGCCTCGCTGGCTCCCTGTGCCTTACCCCTGTCTGTGGACCCCGCCTCTGTGAGCTGACTTTCCTTGTCTCAGTTTGGGCTGCTGGAGCAAAAAAGCAGCCACAGACCGGGTAGCTTAGAAACAACAGTCCCTTACTTCTAACAGCTCTGGAGGCGGGGAAGTCCAAGATCAAGGCACCAGCGTGGTCGAATTTTGGCAGCAGTTCTCTCCCTGGTTCATGGCCTGTGCCTTCTCGCTGTGTCCTCACAAGGTGGAAGCCAAGATCAAGGCACCAGCGTGGTCGAATTTTGGCAGCAGTTCTCTTCCTGGTTCATGGCCTGTGCCTTCTCGCTGTGTCCTCACAAGGTGGAAGCGGGCAAGGGAACTTTCCTTTGGCTCTTTTAGAAGGGTGCTAATCGCATTCGCGAGGGCTCCACTCTCATGAGCCACGTACCTCCTAACACCATCACGGTGGGCATTAGGGTTTCAACATATGAATTTGGGTGCGGACACAGTCATTCCAGCCATAGCACCTTCCAAGGTCATGAGCCTGACACAGGCTCCTGAGGGACCCAGGACAAGCAAGGAGCTATCCAGGCCCTTGAATCTGATCTTTCTGCTTTCCCCCACCTCCCACCCCGGGAGCCCAGTATCTCCCCCAACTGGTAGTACACTCACATTTCCTCTGCTAGAGGCATGGTCCTCAGGCCCTTCTTCAGCAGGTGTCTGCTCTCCTGGGGACTCAGCTAGGGCAAGATACTCATTGCAGAAGAAGGCAGATTCAACTATTTAACCTTCGCTCACCTCCAGCCAGCAATTAGACAAGCACCTGAAACACAAAAGGCCATCAATGTGTATGTTAAATATATCAGTGAAGGATTTGAGGGGGCCCTATGCCGTGTAGATAAGATTGCCAGATTCAGTCTTCCTGCTGTGTGACTTCAGGCAAGTGGCGCCCCTCTCTGGGCCTCAGCTCCTCATTCTGAACTGAGGACGGTTATGCTTGCTACCTTGTGGGACTAAGGTAAAGAGCTAATGAGGTCATGTCTGTCAAGGGCTTAGCAGGGAGCCATACGAACAAGTGATTAATAAACATTTTCTAGAATTTTTTATAATGTCTTTTTAAAAATTTTTATTATAGTTGATTTACAATGTTGTGTCAATTTCCACTGTACAGCAAAGTGACCCCGTCATTATATATATGTATATATATATGTACATTCTTATATTAATCTTCTGTCATGTTCTGTCTCAAGTGATTGGGTAGTTCCCTGTGCTGTACGGCAGGACCTCATTGCTCATCCATTCTAAGTGTAAGATAGGGATTTCCCTTCGTGGCTCAACGGTTAATGATCCCGACTAGGATCCATGAGGATGTGGGTTCGATTCCTGGCCTTGCTCAGTGGGTTAAGGATCCGGCGTTGTCGTGAGCTGTGGTGTAGGTCGCAGACGTGGCTCGGATCCCACGTTTCTGTGGCTGTGGTGTAGGCCAGCTGGTAGCTACAGCTCTGATTTGAGCCCAGGAACCTCCATATGTCATGGGTGTGGCCCTAAAAAGACAAATAAATAAATAAATATATATATACGGTAAACATCTAACTTTTTCGTTGGTCTGGTATTTGCCAACATGTTTCTGCTTAACAGTTGTACTTCAGACAGGACAGCCACATTGTGAAAAGGAGTTAAATTTCCCATGGGACTTCTCGAGACCCTGTGTGTCACAGCTCTCCTGACAGGACAATCTGACACTATCCTACGGGTATTTGCTTTTTATAACAGTTTTCAAAATTAAATATTAATTCACTAGAACTATAAATCTTCCTTATTTTTTTGGATGGGTCGTGTTGACATAGTTGGTGAAATGTTTCCCTCCTCTGTCCCTTAGCCACCACTGTCACCTCCCCAGGAGACAACTGATGTCATCTGGTTTCCTGGTTGGGCTTCCAGAGACAATTTATCCAGATACAAGGAAACCTGTACACATATTTTCATGGCTTTTAGTTTTCCTACTCTTTCTTTTTCGGCCACACCATGGCACATAGAGTTCCTGGACCAGGGATTAGATCCAAGCCAAAATTGTGACCTACACGGCAACTGTGGCAACACTGGGTCCTTAACCCCATGTACTGGGTCAGGGATGGAACTTGTGTCCCAATACTCCCAAGATGCCACCGATCCTGTTGTGCCACAGTGGGAACTCCCCGATTTTTTCTTTTTATATATTTTATTTTCTATTTTAAAAAACATCATACATTTTATGTTTTCCCATCTTTTGTAAAAATTAATAGTATGGGCTACTATATAGTGCTCTTGCCTGTATCTTTTCTTTTTTCCCCATGTGATAGGCCTTGGAGGTGGTCCCATATAGCCTGGCAATAGTGTTTTTCTGTTTTATGGTTGTATTGTAGCTCATTCAGATGTCATCAGCATTTGTTCCCTGATGGGATGCATGTAGTCTTTTTTTTTTTAAAAAAAAAAACTGTATTGGGAGTTCCCGTCGTGGCTCAGTGGAAACCAGTCTGACTAGCATCCATGAGGACGAAGATTCAATCCTTGGCCTCGCTTAGTGGATTAAGGATATGGCGTTGCCGGGAGCAGTGGTGTAGGTTGCAGATGTGTCTCGGATCTGGCGTTGCTGTGTCTGTGGTGTAGGTTGGTGGCTGCAGCTCCAATTCAACCCCTAGCCTGGGAATCTTCATATGCCGTGGGTGTAGCCCTAAAAAAGACAAAAAATAAAAATAAACTATTGGAGTATAGTTGACTTACAATGTTGTATTAGTTTTTCTTCCTTCCTTCTGTTGGAGACCGTTGAAACTGCTGAACCTTGCAGTAAACAAATTTGGCACACGTGCAGAAACGCAAGCACGAAGAGATGGCGTCATCATCACCTGCACCTGATTTTCTCATTAAACTACGTCACCCTCCCTAATAAAATGCGTGTGGGCTAAAGCCTGGGCGCCTTGGTCCTGCGGAACAGAGTACCTCCTGGCCCCCCACTTTCTAAATTTAAAGAGTCTTGTGTGTTTTATTATACCGTGTCATCCCTCTTTCAGGATCTTCCGGTTGCCCTGCAGCGCTTCCTCCCTCCGTCCCTCCCTTCCTCCTTTTCTGGCCACCCTGCAGCTTATGGCGTCTGGGCTAGGGATCAGATCTGAACCACAGTTGCAACCCAAGCTGCCAGCTGCGTCGACACCAGATCCTTAGCCCACTGTGAAGGACGCTGAAGATCCCATTGCACCACAGTGGGAACCCCACAATGTTGTATTAATTTCAAGTAAATAGCACAGTGAATATGTCATATTATATATTATATATATTCACACACACACACATATCTCCATTCTTTTTTCCCATATAATTTATTGCAAATTCTTGAGTTAATTTCCCTGAGCCATACAGTAGGTTCTTGGGTTTGTTTTTGTTTTGTTTTGTTTAGGGCTCTACCTGGGCATATGGAAGTTCCCAGGCTAGGGGTCAAGTCAGAGCTGCAGCTGCCGACCTGTGCCACGGCCACAGCGACACCTAACCTGGGAACCTCCATATGCCATGAGTGTGGCTCTACATAAAAGGCAAGAAGACAAAAAAAAAAAAAAGCTGCATAATATTCTATTATATGGACCCACCGCATTTGTTTATCCAGTACTTTGTTGAGGGACAGAATCTGGGTTGTTTCCACCTGTCGGCTAATGCTGCTGTGAACATAGGTGTGCAATTATCTATTTGAATCCTTGCTTTCATTTCTTTTGGGTATATATA
>PVHT021183507.1:7302518-7314625 GCA_004024745.2 Catagonus wagneri
GGAGCTGCAGCTGCCAGCCTACGCCACAGCCACAGCCACGAGGGACCTGAGCCACATCTATGACCTACACCACAATTCACAGAAATGCCAGATCTTTTAACCCACTGAGCAAGGCATCGAACCTATGTCCTCGTGGTTGCTAGTCAGGTTCATTACTTCTGGGGCACAACAGGGACTTCCTCTGTTTAACTTCTTGAGGAACCACCAAACTGTCTTCCACAGTGGCTGCGATACTGCATTCTCCCACCGGCTGAGTATGAGTGTTCCAGTTTCTCTAACTCTTTGTCAACACTTATTTCCTATGTGTGTTTTTGAGAGCAACCATCCTCGGAGGTGTGAAGCGCTATGCTGCTGTGGCGCTGATTTACATTTCTCTAACGACTTGTGATGTTGAGCGTTGTTCACTGGCTCATTGTATACTGGCCATTTGTATAGCTTTTTTGGAGAAATGTCTCGTCCTTTGCCCAGTTTTTTTTTTTCCTTTGCCCATTTTTGTGTTGCATTTGTTGTTGTTGAGTTGTAGGCATTCTTCATAAACTAGATATTAGCTCCTTATAAGACATATTATTTACAAAAACTTTTGATTTGGGTTTGAGTTGTTCTCTGAGTCCCACGTGGGAAATGGACTGGGGGGAGGGGCAGGGAAGCAAGGGGAGAGCTGATTGGAGGAGTCTGTTCCAGGTGCAAGGGGAGGGGGCGTGGCCGCAGGGATAGGGAGAGTGGGTGGGTGAATGCTGGGGTGCCATCGAGGCCCTCCACAAAGTCTCTCTCCGGAGCTCAGAGCAGAGGCACGGGAGACAGGTCAGTGGTCTGAGAAATCGAGTTGATGGAGGAGGGTGTGCCCATCTGACACTCCCCCCCAGTCCCTTCTCTTGGATAAAGAGACCACCTATCCGGAGGGAAGGGCAAGGGGGTACCGGGCCAGGGGGGAGGGCCAGTTACAAATAGCCCCTTGGCAAACGGTGGCTTGGGATTTAGCCATCCCCAAACACCCCACCTCAGCAGTGCACCCAGGGATGGGGGGACCTCCCCCGGAGACCTTCAAAGGTAAGGGGCCCTGTAGGCATCGCTGGGGCAGCCAACACAGAGCCTGGCACAAGTGCCCAATCAATGTGAGCTCTGTTCCTTGTCACAGCTTCACTCATTTTAGGAGGTCTCTCATTATCACCTCCAAATCTGTTCTTTGCCCCCCAGGAAGGTTGAGATCTCAGGCTAACTCCTGAAGTTCACTCATAGTTGCCTCCTTGAAATGTTGCCTTGAAGTCCCACCCTATCACTTCAAGGCAAGTGTCTGAATATCCCCCAGTAACTTCCTGTCTGGGACAGAGCACCCTCCCCACTTCACCAAAGTTCAGCAGGAAGATGTTTCACCACCACTGCCACCCCCCACCCCCCGCCCCGCCCCAAGGCTTTCCAGTGCTGAGAACAAAGGAAGAAGAGTGTTAGCACTTTCTGTGGGTTCATGTGGGTCAAGTGTTTAACCAAGGTCTGCCCTCTTAGAAGCTTGCCAGAGCCTTCCACCACATTGGGCCCCCCAACTCTGGACCCCGGGGGCCACAGTATCCCGCTGCCCCTCCCCAGGGCTGGACAAGGTGTGGCCCCTAGAATTCTGCCTTCGTAACTTCAGCCGCGGTGCTTCCTTCCCCTGGGTGACCCGCCTGCTCGCAGCTGCCCAGCGGCTCTGTAAGGCAACTTCCTCCTGCAGGCTGGCCACCATGGTGCCATCAGCCCTGCCGCCTGGGGCCTCCTGGATTTCACTCATCTCTCTACTTCTGTTCAGCTGTCTGCTGCCCCCAGGTGAGGCACAGCAAGCTGGGGACGGCTGGAATTGGGGGGTCGGAGGGGAGGGGAAGGCCAACGGAGCACCTCACACCCTGCTGCCTGGGGCTGCGGTAACACTTCTTCAACTCAGATCTGCCAGGGGGCTCATCACTGGTGTCCTCGGGAGAAAGTGATGGCTCCTGAACTCAGGCTTCAGGGCTCCCTGAGGCCTGTCCCTGCATTTGGCTTGTTCCCTGCCCCCTCCACAAAACACACACACAAACACACACACACAAACACATGCAAACACGAAAACACACATGCATGCGTGCACCTCTCCCTACTCCATCTGGATCCTCCACCTCTGCCTGCACTCTTCCAGCTGCCAGGATCACGCTTTCACTTGGCTAACTCCTACTTAAACCTTTAAAACTAGCCACAGAGGTTCCCTCCTCCAGGAAGCCTTCCCTGCCTCACTTTCTCCTGGAGGCTGGATCAGGGCCTCTCTCCCAGCTCTCCTGTGTTCCTGACCCACCGACTGTATTTCTCCACTAAACCGAAACACCTGGAGGGCAGGGACCATCCTACCTCAGCAAGAGGAGGTGCTGAATGGGGGAGCCTGCTGCGTCGGGATGGGGGGGTTGGGGGACACTGGAGCCCCCAGCAGAGCTTCCCTTCATTCCTGCAGATGCTCAGGGGCAGGCGTTCCAAATGAGAGTGGAGCTGCAGCCCCCGGCGGTGCTTTCTGGAGAGTCCATCTTGGTAAACTGCAGTACAGACTGCCCCTGGGCTGAACTCGTCTCTTTGGAGACGTCCCTACTCAAGGAGCTGGTGGGTAGCGGCCTGGGCTGGGCAGCCTTCCAACTCAAAAATGTGACTGGTGACACCCTGTTGTTCTGCTATGGCTTCTGCAATGACTCCCAGATAGCAGCCTTCTCTAACATCACCGTCTACCGTGAGTGGCTGTGCCTGGAGGTGGGGGCTGGCCTGGGCAGTAGTGAGGGCTAATGACCAGCAGTGCAGGGGACAGGGTAGGGGTGTGTGTGATGGGGGGACTGAGTTTACAGGAATGGACCAGGGCTCTGACCCAGAGCTCAGACCTGGAGGTGTGTGTGTGTGTGTGTGTGTGTGTGTGTGTGTGAGAGAGAGAGAGAGAGAGAGAGAGAGGGATATGCATCCCAACCACCTGCTAAAGCAGCACCTGTGAAATCAATTTATTTGTGTCCCAACAAGCATTTTTTTGGCCACACCCGCGGCATGCAGAATTTCCTGGGCAAGGAATCAAACCCAAGCCATAGCAGTAACCAGAGCCACAGCAGTGACAATGCTGGATCTTTAACCCAGTAGGCTATTAGGGAACTCCACCTTTTTTTTTTTTTTAATGGCCACACACATGGCACACGGAAGTTCCTGGGCCAGAGACTGGATCTGAGTCCAGATGTGACCTACCCCACAGCTGCAGCAATGCAGGATCCTTTAACCCACTGTGCCAGGCAGGGATCAAACCCATGCCTTCGCAATGACAGGTGCCACTGCAGTCGGATTCTTAACTCATTTTGCCACAGCAGGAATTCCGTGCATTTCAAAAATGTGATCTCAGAGTTCCCATCGTGGCTCAGTGGTTAACGCATCCAACTAGAAACCATGAGGTTGTGGGTTCAATCCCTGGCCTTGCTCAGTGGATTAAGGATCCAGCATTGCCGTGAGCTGTGGTGTAGGTTGCAGACGCGGCTCAGATCCCAAGTTGCTGTGGTTGTGGCGAAGGCCCGCAGCTACAGCTCCTGTTAGACCCCTAGCCTGGGAACCTCCACATGCTGCGGGTGCGGCCCTAGATAAGGCAAAAAGATAAAAATGAGATCTCATATTTCTTATTATTTTGATTTTTATGGCAGGTAATAAATTCATATGGCTTCAATATCAAAAAATATTTTAAAAAAGGTAAATGTCAAGCCTCCACTTACCTAGTGTTGGAGACGAGTGGCTGCGTTTTGTTTTTTTTTGTCTTTTTGCCTTATCTAGGGCCACACCCACGGCATGTGGAGATTCCCAGGCTAGGGGTCTAATAGGAGCTGTAGCCGCCAGCCTACACCAGAGCCACAGCCACAGCAACACAGTATCCGAGCCGCGTCTGCAACCTACATCACATCTCACGGAAATGCCGGATCCTTAACCCACTCAGCAAGGCCAGCAATCGAACCCACAACCTCATGGTTCCTAGTCAGATTCGCTAACCACTGAGCCACGACAGGAGCTCCGAGTGGCTGCATTTTAAGTCTTGACACATAGGTGCTCATTCAAAAGCCCTAACAGGGAGTGCCGATTTTGTCTCAGTGGGTTGAGAACCTGATATAGTCTCTGTGAGGATGTGGGTTTGATCCCTGGCCATGCTCAGTGGGTTAACAATCCAGTGTTGCTGTGAGCTGTAGTGTAGGTCACAGACGCGACTCGGATCTGGCATGGCTGTGGCGAAGGCTGGCAGCTGTAGCTCTGATTGGACCCCTAGTCTGGGAACCTCCACATGCCGCGGGTGCGACCTTTAAAAAAAAAAAAAAAGTGGTCATAAACTTAATTTCTTTCCTTCCTTCCCCCCCGCCCCTGCTTAACAGTGAAGTACTTGGGAACAGAAAAGTAACTTTTATTTCAATGCCTGGCAAGATTATTATTTCCTGACAAAACAGGAAGTAATAATCATGATTCTAGTGTCAATAGCAAACACTCACACCAGAACACTTTAGGCGCTGTAGGTTTATTAGCTTAAAGTTCACTGTTCCGCACTGGGCCACCCTGGGCTCTTCTCCGCTCCCTAGGGTGGGCGATGCTGGGCTGGCTGATAAACTCTGCTCTCCCCCTCACCCCTCACCCCCAGGGTTCCCAGAGCGCGTGGAGCTGGCCCCTCTGCCCCCCTGGCAGCCCGTGGGCAAGCGCCTCCTCCTGAGTTGCCTGGTGTCCGGTGGCGCTCCCAGGGACCACCTCACGGTGGCGCTGTTCAAGGGGGACGAAGAGCTGGGCCGGCAGCCAGCAGCTAAAGGCGAGCCCACCGAAGTCACGGTCACGGTGCTGGCGAGCAGAGATGACCACGGCGCCAATTTCTCTTGCCGCACGGAACTGGACCTCCGGTCTCAAGGACTGGGACTGTTCCAGAACAGTTCGGCCCCCAGAAAGCTCCAAACCTTCGGTGAGGGGAGGGACTAGACGGTGGGTGACGAGTGGAGCCAGAGTAGGGGTGCCCTGGCCTTGGGATTCCTGAGAAAGGGGTGGCATGGACTTCAAGGGTTTCTGGGAAAACATGCCCTTGGCCACTGGGCAGGGTAGCCGCAGATGGGAGGCTCGCGCAGAGCTTTTGAGAAGGCAGAGAGAGAGAGAGAGAGAGAGAGAGAGAGAGAGAGAGGGACAGTGTGTGTGTGTGTCTCCCCTGGGAAAGGAGTGATCCAGGCGGCAAGGCATTCTGGGAAAGAAGGTCCTTGGTTTGAGGGGATGGGGAAAGGGGCCTCCACGGCTGTAAGACCTCCTCCCACTCACTCCCCACCCTTCTTTTAAGCCATGCCCATGACCCCTCCGCGCCTCGTTGTCTCCCGGTTCTCGGAGGTGGAAACGTCTTTGCCCGTGGAGTGCACCCTGGATGGGCTCTTCCCAGCCTCGGAGGCCCAAGTCCAACTGGTGCTGGGGGACCAGAGTCTGAATCCCACAGTCGTGAGCCACGGGGACACGCTCACAGCCACAGCCACCGCGAAGGCAGCGCAGGAGGGCGTGCACAAGATTGTCTGCAAAGTGACCTTAGGTGGCAAGAGCCTGGAGACCCGGGAGAACGTGACGGTCTATAGTAAGAGTGGTCTACAGTAAGAGTGGAGGTAGCCTAAACAGCTCCAGAGGCGAGGGGCGTGGCTTCCGTAGCCCGAGGGGGCGGAGACAAAGAACAGATTAAACCCTAGAGGCCCAGGTATTCAGAGAAGTAGGGGCTGAGCACCCCAAATTGGGCGGGGGCTGCAGAGTGGCATAAAGCCGTATCCTGGATACCTCGAGGGGAAGGAGGAGGGTGGCAGCGGGGCTTGACTCAAGGGAGGTGTTTGGTCAGCAAACTCCTGGACAATGTCCCGCCTCTAGGCTTCCAGGGGCCCAACCTGACCCTGAGCGAGGAAAACGTCAATGAGGGGACCACAGTGACTGTAACTTGCGCGGCTGGACCCCGAGTCCTGGTCACGCTGGACGGAATTCCAGCCACAGCACCTGGAGAGCCCGCCCAGCGACAGCTAAATGCCACAGAGAGGGACGACAGGCGTATCTTCTTCTGCAATGCCACCCTCGAGGTGCATGGGGTGATCTTGCACAGGAACAAGAGTGTCCAGTTGCGTGTCCTGTGTGAGTAGGTCACTCTGACCTTTACAGCTTGCTTCCTTAATTTGGGAAGACTTGACTGTCCCTTTCCCCATTGTGCCTTGAGTGTTCTGAGTGTGACTGATCATTTGGCGGTCCCACAGATGGCCCCAAGATCGACCGAGCTAAATGTCCTCAGCGCTTGACGTGGAAAGAAAGAACTATGCATATCCTGCAGTGTCAGGCCCGGGGCAACCCGAACCCCCAGGTACAGTGTTTACAGGAGGGCTCCATGAGCAAGGTGCCAGTCGGGATCCTATTCCTCGTCACTTTAAACTACAGTGGTAACTACCACTGCCAGGCGGCCAGCTCACGGGGCATGGACATTCTGACAGTGAGGCTGAACGTTGAAGGTGAGTCTAGGCGGGACTTATTTATGCTAGACGAAACAAGCTCAGGAAGGGCCGAGACGCGCGTATTTATTTCTTGCTTTTCTGCACAGGTCGGAACCCCCTCGCCGTCACCATTACCCTGGCGGTGTTAGCGATCCTGGGTTTGGTGATTGTAGCTGCGGCCTTAATGTACGTCTTCGGGGTGAAGAAGCACGGTGACACCTATCAAGTGAACTAAAACGAGAAGCAGGTTGCCCCTCAGGCCTAGGCAACCCGAAGAGGCTGCGGCAGCAGTGATCCTGAGCCTCGGACTGTCGGGATATTGCAAGGCAGAGGCGGCAGGGGGTTGGCGGTATCCCCGAATTCCGCACCAATAAAGGCTTTAAAATCAGTACACTGTGACTTGACTCCATCTCCACTGCTCCGCGCGTATAAATGACATCCCGATGGCGGAAAAGGGCGGAGCCCATAGGGCCCAGACTCCGCTTGAACTCTGGAGAGGCCGTCTGCTTTTACCCAATGGACTGATGGGGTCGAGAAGAAGGCGGAGCTTCTCTTGACCAATCAGGGGACGCGCCCTCGTTGCCGCTCTATGCCGCTCCGCCCCGGCTCGCTGGTCCCAGAAGGCGCCGGGTTTCCCAAGATGGCGGCCGACGTGTCCGTTACTCACCGGCCCCCGCTGAGCCCGGAGGCTGGGGCCGAGCTTGAAGCTGACGATTACGCGGAGCGCCGGGCGCCTGAAGAAGAACTGCCTTCGCTAGATCCAGAGGAGATCCGGAAACGCCTGGAACACACCGAGCGCCAGTTCCGTAACCGCCGCAAGATACTGATCCGGGGCCTCCCGGGGGACGTGACCAACCAGGTATTGGGGGGGGGCTGTGTCGGAGCGTGGCGGGAAATACCACCGTGCGCGTGCGCGGGGGGCACCGGGCGACACCAACGTTGGCGTGCGCGGGGGGAGCCGTCGGTGGATGAGTCCATGCACGGGATCCACGCGTGGTCGGGAGAGACCAAAAAAGGGATGTTGGGGGTCGGAGATGGAGGGAGAAACCAACTTCGGACTGAGGGAGGACGTTGCTAGGGGCGACCTTGGGCTTGGAAGAAACCAAGAGATTGAAGGGGGCGGGGAATGGCAGGGGGCGGGCAGCTTTGGCCATGTTGGGGGGTTGTGAATGGGCAGCTAGATTGGGACTGTGGAAACGGGGATGCCTGTTGCTCCCTGCTCTCCCATGGAGTGATGGGACCTCATATCCGTAAGTTTCAGGGTTGACTGGAGTATGCCTTTCCATAGCAAGCCTTTATTAACTCCTTTTAGAGGTAGATCCGGAAGTTGTAGCAGCTCCTGGGGTCCCCAGAGGCCTCAGGATTAATTTGGAAAAACGGCATCCTCTCCTGTCCCCATGTCACAGACCTGCAGAAAAAGGGAGGTATTGTTCTTTGGAGCCCCCCCCCCCCTTGGCTGATTTTTTTCTGGCCAGGGGTGCCCTTCTCTTGGGGCCAGGTGGGGCATGGCTTCCCAGTGCTCTTTGGACCCAAGAAGATTGCATCTAGTCTGCCCTGCCCTTCAAGGGTGGAATGGGTTCTTTATCCCTGCTGTTGAGAATCCCTGCCCTCTGGTCCCCTAGCACACCTGCCACTGGCTGTCCCTGCCCATGGGTGGGCACATGGCTGGTAGGGACCTAGGAGTGTTGAGAGGCATGTGACGGGGACAGACTGGGACAGGTGCCACTAAGCATATCTGCTTTGTTTCTAGAGCCAGCCACCCTCCTAGTGCCCACCATCTCTCAGCGGGGAACACACTGTCTCTCCTGCAGGGTGCAGTGTGGCTGACATAAGCAGGCCCTAGAACCTCGCCCCTGCAGCTGGCTCACAAGAAGGCAACCCTTTCAGTAGGAGGGAACTGGGAGCGTGTGCAGCCACACGAAGTAGGCTCATTAAGTACACAAGGTTCCCAGTCATGTACCCATGGGGGGGCATTCCTACTGCTGCTTTGACAGACTGCATGACCTTTGACAGTGACACGACCTTCACTTCTTTGAGGCTCAGTTTCCTCATCTACAAAATGGGTTTGTTAATTCCTAACTTGCAGGGTCATTGGAAGGAGTCTGTCTTGCAAACCAAGGTTGAGATGGGTTCAACAACTTCTCTGTGGGCATATAGCAGAGCTGGGACTTGAACTCAGGCCTACCACAGACTGTCTAATAGAGTGTATTGTGTTGGTTAAAAGCATGGGATCTAGGAGTTCCCATTGTGGCTCAGCGGTAATGAGCCTGATTAGTATCCATGAGGACGCAGACTTGATCCCAGGCCTTGCTCAGTGGTTTAAGGATCTGGCGTTGCTGTGAGCTGTGGTATAGGTTGCAGATGCAGCTTGGGTCTGGCGTTGCTGTGGCTGTGGCATAGGCCAGTAGCTACAGCTCCTGTTCAGCCTCTAGCTTGGGAACTTCCACATGCTCTGGGTGCGGCCCTAAGAAGACCAAAAAAGCGAGGGGGGGCATGGGATCTGCAGCTTAGCTCTGAATCCCAGCCCTGCCAGGTACGCCTCAATGGCCAAGTAACTGCTCTGAGACTCTGTCTCCTCATTTGTAAAATGGGGGTGGTAATTGACTTGCCTTCTTAGCTGGACCACATGAAGGTGGCACTGGGTTGCTCCCTTCAGCCCTTGGTCATTCCCTGTCCTTTGGTTTCTGTCTCCACAGGAAGTACACGACCTGCTCAGCGACTATGAGCTCAAGTACTGCTTTGTGGACAAATACAAAGGGACAGGTTTGTGGGACCTTGTGGTGGGCTAGTGGCAGGGGATGACAGTCCCCTGGCCCAGCGTCTCCTGAACTTCAGGCCCCACGTTCAGCAGAGATGGAGGGGGCGTGAACCAGATGGAAACCAAGGGAATGTAGGGGCCCCAGTTGTTTTGGAAAACTTGAAGAAGACCAGACCGGCCTGGGCAACTGGCCGGCTGTGGGGGAGGGCGCAGGAAGGGGCACCCATTGCCCAGATTCCTGCTAGGTAGCCTGGATGAGGAACGTCACGGATGCCTCCCGACGGGCACTCCAGATGAGGGACAAGTCAAGGCAAGAGTCTGTCCTGCGCTGGGCCTAGGGGACGTCTCTGCCGAAATGGCAGGTCAGCAAGGCCAGGCCACAGAGGCTCCACACTGGACAGGGGCGCGGTGCAATCTGATTATCATTTTGAAAAGCTCCCTGTGGCTGCCGAGTGCAGAGCAGACCAGGAGTGGCAACGGGAGCGAGGCTGGGGCTTGGATGTGAGGGGCCTCGGTGGCCTGGAAAGACAGGAAGGAGTGCAGAGTGGGGTTCTGGAGCCCACCTGCCTGGGTTCAAGTCCACGCTTCTCCGCTACCCTGGGCCCACTGCCTTACTGGAAAAGTAGCGGTTGTGAAGAGAAAGTTATTCCCATCTGACAGATGAGGAAACACGTCAAAGCCACTTGGGCTGGAGTTGAAACCCAGGCTGCAATGACCAGATGCGTAGCCGCTACCCTTATGTCACCTGAGTTATGTATGTAATTCTTAGGATGGGGACAGGTGCACAGTAGGTGAGCATCGCCATGTGTTGAGGCTGCAGCTATTGTTGCTCAAGGCTGGTGACTATTCAGTCGGCTGGTGCCTGAGATGTCCTGCCTCCGTAGCCTGAGGTCACAAGTGGTTTAGAGGGAGGTGGGCACGGGCGGCCATAGGGTGGAGGGGGCAGGCCCTCGGGAGCCCTCCTGACTCCACACACTCTCCCACCACAGCCTTTGTGACCCTGCTGAATGGGGAGCAGGCCGAGGCTGCCATCAGCGCCTTCCACCAGAGCCGCCTGCGGGAGCGCGAGCTGTCAGTGCAGCTGCAGCCCACGGACGCCCTACTGTGCGTGGCCAACCTGCCCCCCAGCCTCACGCAGCAGCAGTTCGAGGAGCTGGTGCGGCCCTTTGGCAGCCTGGAGCGCTGTTTCCTGGTCTACAGCGAGCGTACTGGTCACTCCAAGGGCTACGGCTTTGCTGAGTACATGAAGAAGGACTCTGCTGCCCGCGCCAAGTCGGACCTTCTGGGCAAGCCTCTGGGCCCGCGCACCCTCTATGTGCACTGGACAGACGCTGGGCAGCTGACGCCTGCCCTGCTCCATTCCCGCTGCCTCTGTGTCGACCGCCTGCCGCCTGGCTTCAGCGATGTGGATGCCTTGCGCCGGGCACTGTCCACCGTCCACACACCCACCTTCTGCCAGGTGAGCCCTGTGCCCGTTCAGGGACCTGGGGGAGCAGATGCGAAGCCCAGGGCATCTCAGAGGGGCCCTTTAGAGTCCCCTGTCCTCCCCAGTTTCTTGGGTCCCCTTTCAGAAAGGCAGCAGCAGTGCCACTTTGAATGCGGTTCTTGTTAGAAAGGCACGTGGTACAGTGGATGATAGCCCAGCTAGGAGCCAGATGGCTGGGGTTCAAATCCCCCGCACACTCTCTAGCGACTTGCTTAACCTCACCAGCCACTATCTTCCCCCCACCCCCTGTAAGATACAAGCAAGGCTGCCTTTGTAAAAGATGGCAGCAGTGTCCGCTCACCTCAAGTTCACATCCAGCCCTGCACGCTCACCCCAAGTTTACATCCACTATTGCACACGTCAAGTGTTTGTTGAGTGCCTCCTGGGTCCCAGACCCTTAACACAGCATCAAGGAGGCTACTATGGGGAGTTCCTGTTGTGGCTCAGTGGTAATGAGCCCGACTAGTATCCATGAGGTTGCGTGTTTGATCCCTGGCCCCTCTCAGTGGGTTAAGGATCCAGCGTTGCTATGAGCTGTGATGCAAGTTGGAGATGCAACTTGGATCCCTCGTTGCTGTGGCTGTAGCGTAGGCTGGCAGCTGCAGCTCTGATTTGACCCCTAGCCTGGGAACTTCCATATGCCACAGGTATGGCCTTAAAAAGCCCCCCTCCAAAAGGGGGGAGGCTACTCTGGAGGAGCTCATGGTCCATTTAAGTCTTTGAGGTCAGAAAATTGGACTTGGCCAGGGAGTTCCCTTCATGGCTCAGTGGTTAACGAATCTGACTAAGAACCGTGAGGTTGCGGGTTCGATCCCTGGCCTTGCTCAGTGGGTTAAGGATCCGGCGTTGCCGTGAGCTGTGGTGAAGGTTGCAGATGCGGCTCAGATCCCGCGTTGCTGTGGCTGTGGCGAAGGCTGCAGCTCCAGCTCCTGTTAGACCCCTAGCCTGGGAACCTCCATATGCCGCAGGTGCAGCTCTAGATAAAGGCAAAAAGACAAAAAAAAAAAAAAAAGAAAATTGGACTTGGCCAGATCCCAGCCCTGCTCTGTGGCCTCAGGCAAGTCACTGACTCTCTGAATCTCGATTTCCCTCCTCCGAAGAAGAAATTCAATACTCAGGTATTGATTTGACCGAACAGTCCCTGGTTCATTCCAGCTGGTTCATTCCAGCCACATGTGTCAGACCCTTCTGTGAGCGTGCCAGGCCCTGGTACAGGCATGTTGGGGCGCGAATAGGGCAGGCCCGGCTCTTGGAGAGTTCCCAGATGGTCTCACCCACTGGCCCCCGAGGTGGCCATTCCTTCAGCAGTCACCTGGCTCACCTGCAATCCCTCCGTCCTGTAAGTGGCTGGCGAGGCAGGTGTCATCCCTGTTTTCAGGTGGGGACATTGAGGCAC